>SJYD01062085.1:30135-98954 GCA_006408635.1 Nanger granti
ATTTGCGCTCCACAGTCTGGAATGCTCAGAGATGTTCATGGAGTTATACAGAGAAGAGAAGAGGGAGGAAGGAAATGGGTGGCCAGGAGGATAAGAGGGGGGAAATGAAATGTAGAGAGACAGATTTAGCCAGTAATCAGTTCCTTAAGTGTTCTCCACCGTCTGGAACACACAGAGATTCACAGAGTTGGGTATAGAAGAGAAGGGGAAGGGAGGAGAGAGAGGCGACCTGGTGGAGATAAAGGCGAGTCCAAAGGGAAGAGTCAAGCCAGTAATCTCGCTCTCAAGTAAAAATGGGTACTGAAGATTGGGGAAAAGAAGAAGTCACGATAAATGACTTATGTCACGATATAAAACACTTGTCACGATAAGTGTCTTATGTCACGATATAAAACACTTGTCACGACTTATGTCGCGATAAGTGACTTATGTCGCAATATAAAACACCTGTCACGATAAAACTTATGTCACGATATGAAACACTTGTCACGATAAGTGACTTATGTCATGATATAAAACATGACATAAGTCATATATCATCACATAAGTCACTTATCATGACATATCATGGGAAGTGTTTTATATCATGACAAGTGTTTGTTTTTTATTCTTATTATTAAAATGATGGGTTTATGCATATGGTCACAAGAAGCATTATTCTTCTTATTAAAATTATTGTTTTAATAAAAAAATTTAATTTGCTTTAAAAATAGTATCTTTTTTTGGAAAAGTAATTGTAGGTTATAAAAATGAAAATTAAAGGAGTAATAGAGGAATTAAAAAAAATTTTAAGTTAAAAAAGAGAAGAAAAGACAAAAAGGGAATGATCGTAAAAATAGTAAAGATATATCTAGAACTTTCTCTGCTATTGTTGTGGGCACTGTGGGGTCAGTTCACTTTTGGATAGTTCCTTGGTCTGGCTTATATTTCTCGATCTATAGGCCCCTTCCTATGTAGTCCGTACTAACAATAGGGTTTTAATCTATTGCACCTGTCACTTCCAAGGCGGTTACCTCTGTTTTAGCTTGTTCCATTTGCTGGTCTCTTCAGTGTCTGATTTTCGCCCTGACACAAGGGTTGTGGTGGTGGACACTTTTTTTAGGCTCACTTGTTCAGTCGCACTGTGGGAGGGAGGGACACTGCAAAAAATAACCATGGCATCTGCTCGCAGTGTCTCAGCCACACTGGGCCTGCCCCTGCTCACAGTGCACACAGCTCAGGCTCTAGGTTGCCCCACCAGGAACTGTCTGAGGCCGGCCCTGGGCTGCATGCACCTCCCAGGTCTAAGCTGTTCATGTTCAAGCACTCAGGCAGTCCTCAGATATGCAGACTCCATTGGGCCTCCGTTTTGTGCCCTTCCCAGGTCCAAGTAGCTCAGGTGTTTGGCAAGCACTGTTGCTGTGACTTATCACCTCTCCCATCCCTTCTGCTCAGTTTTCTGGGTGTACAACTGGTGCACCTTTATGGGTGTACATCAAGCAGATGATGACTATCCAGAACCCCAATAAATCTTAATTAGCAAAGAAGTCTGCTAGCAGATTGGCAGATAATGTCTTTCTGGGGCTTCTATTGTCCCCTTCCGACCCTTCTGGCTCTGGCTACTTGTCACTGGAGGGTGATGGTCTGCAGCCGACTAATTTTGTTCCATCCTTTGTTCTGTGAGCTGTCCTGGCAGTGTCTTATGTTAGAGCTTTTCGCATGGTGGCTATCCCACAGTCTAGTTTTCTAGCCCAAGTTAGTTCACTCTGGTTACCCTTGGGACATTCAGGCCCAATGCTTAAGAAGCAATGCTACCCGCACCTCCCTGCTCAGCCCCCACTTGCTAGTGTCAGATGCAGGTGCCTGTGCTACTTCTCCACTGGGGAAGTTACCATTGGGCTCGTAATCTGTGGTTTTAATTATTTGTTTATTTTTCCTCCCTGTTATGTTGCCCTCTGTGCTTCCAAGGCTCACCACAGACTCAGCAGCCAGAGTGTTTCTTGGTGTTTGGAAACCTATCTCTTTTTAAGACTCCCTTCCCAGGATGGAGCTCCCTCCATACCTCTTTTGTTTCTCTTTTTGTCTTTTATATTTTTTCCTACCTGTTTTCGAAGACAATGAGCTGCTTTTCTGTGTGCCTGATGTCCTCTGCTGGCATTCCGAAGTTGTTTTGTGGAATTTACTCAGCATTAAAATGTTCTTTTGATGAATTTGTGGGGGAGAAAGTGCTCTCCTGTCCTATTCTTTTGCCATTTTAGGACAACCCAGATCAGAACCTCTCCTGTTGCCTCAGGGTGGTCTAGTTTCCTTTTAAATTGCGATGCAGTGCATGGAATTGCTCTCAAGTCACTGCAAGGGAAAGGACCTCATCTTGCATTGAGTTGGAATCTAGTGTTACTTCTCAAGTTGCAGCCTGAAGCTTTGGCTTCCTCTCGAGTTGCAACGGGGACCTCAGGGTACCTCTTAATTTACTTGAGTTTAATCAAGGCTCCTTTGGGCAGGATTGCTCTCAAGTCACTGAGAAGGAAATGGGCTTTATCACATTGAGTGGGAAATCTTGTGGTGTTTCTTGAATTGCAGCGGGAAGCTTTGGGTTGCTTTCGAATTTTGAGGGGGACCTCAGTGAGCCTCTCATTATTGCCTTACGGATGTCAAGCCTCCTTTCAAGTTGTGAGGGCCACCTAAGGATTCCTCACCAGTCGCCTAGGGGTTATAGGAGCTGATTTCAGGATGAGGCGGGATTCAGGGTTCCTTTCCAGTTGTGACAGGGATCTCGGGGTTCCTATTGAGCTTCAACAGGGGAGTCAGCCGTCGCCACGTGTTGAAGTATGGAACTTGATTTCCTACCGAGCAAAATGTGTGTCAGGCCTTCTGTCGAATTGAGGTGGTGATGTGGTCTTTTTATACAGGTACATCAGGGGAGTCAGACTTCCATTTGGGTGGTGAAGGCATACTTGGGGTTCCATTCTAGTCAATGTAGGGGAGTCAGGCCTTATCTCGAATTGAGGACGTACTTACTGTCCTTTCAACTTGCAGAACGAATTCTCGGGCTTCCACTAAGGTTTCAATAGGTGAGACAATCCTTCTCTTTAGATATGAGGGAACATTGGGATTCTTCTCAAGATGAAGCCAAGGAATCGGCCCTCAATTGAGATGAGGCAGTGAACATGGGGCTTTTCTTGATTTGTTGTGGGAAAGTGAGGTGGCAACAAATATTGTGGATAGCCTCTTGAGTGGCTAAAAAGAATCGAGCCTCCTTTCCAATTTTGAGAGGGAACATGGAGTTGCTCTCGAGGCACTGCAGGGGAAAAGGTCCTAATCTTGCTTACAGGCGGGAATCTCATGGTTTCTCGAGTTGCCACCAGAAGTTTGGGGTGCCTCTCCAGCTGAAACAGATACCTCAGGGGAACCTCTTGTGATGCCTCAGGGAAGTCAAGTCTCTTTTCAAGTTGTAAGGAGGAGCAGAGGGTTGCTCCTGACTTGCTGCAGGGGAATCGGGCCTCATCATGCATTCAGGGGAGAATCTCGTGATGTTTCTCAAGTTGTGGTGGGAAGCCACAACTGGGCTCCTCTCATTTTGATGTGGTCTTCTGGGAGCCTGGCATGCTGCCTCAGGCAAGTCAGGCCACCTTTCAGGTTCTGAAGGCCACTTCGGGATGCCTTTGAGTTGCTGAAGGGATATATGCTCTCATTTCAGGGTGGGGCGAGAGTCAGGCTTGCTCTCCAGTTGTGATAGGGATCTCGGGCTTCTTATTGAATTTCAAAAGGGAAGTCAGGCCTCGGCTCATGTTGAGACATGGAACTCCACTTTCCAGCCAAATTGGAAAGAGGAGTGTCAGGCCTCCTGTTGAATTGACATGGGGAATTTTGGATTTTTGTAGAGGTACAACAGGGGAGTCAGACCTCCCTTCATGTTCTTAGGGAACACTCAGGGTTCCGTTTGAGTCTTTTCAGGGGAATGAGGTTTTATCTTGGATTGAGGGGGAAGTTGGTGTCCTTTTGACTTGCAGTAGGAACCCCAGAATTCCTCTGGGGTTCCAATAGGGAGGACAAGCCTCCACTTAAGGTGTAAGCGGAATATTGGGATTCCTCTGAGTTGAAGCAGGAGAATCGGTGCTAATCTCGAGATGAGGTTGGGAAAACGGGGCTCTTTTCGAGTTGTGGCGTGAAACTCATGGTTCCTCTCAAGTGGTGATGGGAATCTCGGGGAACCGCTTGAATTGTGTAAAGGGATTTAAGCCTCTTTTTGCGTTTCAAAAGGGAATAGTGGATTGCTCTTGAGGCGCTGCACTGGAAAAGGGCCATATCTCGCATTTGCAGTGGTGGTAGTGTTAGGGGATCTTGTTTCTCTCAACTTCCAGTTGGGAGATTGGGGTTCCTCTAGGTTTCTGAAGGTGAACCTAGGGAACCTCGTGTGTTTCCTCAAGGAAGTCAAGTTTCCTTTTGAGTTGCAAGGCGGTGCGTGGCATTGCTCTCGAGTCACTGCAGGGGCAATTGGCCTCATTTTTCACTGAGGGATCTATCTCATGGTGTTTCTTAAGTTGCAGCCTAAAGCTTTGGTTTCCTCTCGAGTTGTGACGGAGAACTCAGGGAATATTTCATGTTGCCTCAGGGTAGTCTAGTCTCCTTTTGAGTTGCAATGTGGTGTGCAGAATTGCTCTTGAATGACTGCAGGAGAAAAGGCCTCATCTCACGTTGCGTTAGAATCTCATGGTGTTTCTCAAGTTGTGACCCGAATCTTCACGCTCCTCTCGAGTTGTGACAGGGACCTCAGGGTAGCTCTCATGTTGCCTGAGATTAGTCATGGCTCCTTTCGAGGTACGAGGGTTAAACAGGATTGCTCTCAAGTCACTGAGAAGGGGAAATGGGCCTTATCCTCATTGAGGGGAACTCTCTAGTGCGCCGCAGCGGACAAGGGCCTCACCCCGCCTGCAGAAGAGAAGCTTCTGGTTTTTCTCGAGTTGTGGCGGGGACCCCAGGGGCCCGCCCCTGTGGCCTCAAGAGAGGCCAGTCTCCATGCAAGTTGCGAGGCGCCTCTGGGGATTCCTCCTCTGTCATTGCCAGGTCTTCAGTCCTCATCTGGTGCTGAGGTCGGAGCCTTAGCTTTCCTCACCCGTGCTGACATAGGTCTTGGGGTTCCCCTGGAGCCCCCACAGGGGAGTCAGGCCTCGTCTCACCTGGAGACGTGCACTGCCACATTCCTCTCCAGCTGCAGCAGCACTGGGGAGGACGACGATCAAACACAGGAATCTGTGGTTTGCCCTCGAGATCCTCCAGGGCTGTCACACGTTCCAGTGTGTCAGGAGTCAAGCCTAGGGGTGACAGTCGAGGCAGCTCAGGGAAGTCAGGTTCATCTGGAGTGGACGAGGCATTTGGGGGTCTTGAGGAATGGTGGCCCGACCACTGAGGCTCCTCCCGACTCTCCTAGAGGGAGCGCCTCCTCTTGGGATGAGAGGGGAGCGCCGGAAACCTTTCCCGATGGAGCAGGGAAACGGCCCTTCATCTGGAGCTGAGCAGGGAAAAATGTGGCTCCTCTTGAGTCGCGTGGGACCCTCGGGGTTCCTCTCAAGTGGGGACAGGTGAGGTGGAGAACTTCTTGTGTCACAGTAAGGGTGTGAAGGAGCCTTTCAAAGTCCAAGAGGGAAGGAGTGATTTCCCCAGTGATGCCGCAGCAGACAAGGGCCTCACCCTGCCTGCGTGGCAGAAGTTTCTGGTTTTTCTCGAGTTGCGGTGGGGTCCGCTCGAGATACGACGGGACCCCGGGGACCTGCCCCTGTGGAGTCAGGAGAGGCCAGTCTCTGTGAAAGTTGCGAGTCGCCTCTGGGATTCCTACCCTGTCGTCGCCAGGTCCTCAGTCTTCGTCTGGTCCTCAGGCCGGAGCCTGAGCTTTCCTCACCCATGTTGACATAGGTCTTAGGGTTTTCCTGTGGTGCCCACAGGGGAGTCAGGCCTCGTCTCGCCTGGAGACGTGCACGGCCGCTATCCTCCTGGGCTGCAGCAGCAGTGTCCCGCTCCCCGTCAAGTGGACACAGTTATCTGTGGCTTACACTCGATGTACCCCAAGGTTGTCACACGTGCCAGTGTGTCAGGAGTCAAGCCTCAGGGTGACCATCGAGGCAGAGCAGGACAGTCAGGTTCATCTGGAGTGGACGAGGCATTTGCGAGTCTTGGGGAATGGTGGTCCGAACCCTGAGGCTCCTCCTGACCTTCCTGCTGCGATCGCCTCCTCTTGAGATGCGAGAGGAGTGTCAGGAAACCTTTCCCGATGAGGTAGGGACAGGACCCCTCATCTGGAGCTGTGCAGGGGAAAATGGGGCTCCTCTTGAGTAGTGGCAGGACCCTCGGGGTCCCTCTCGAGGTAGGACCGGTGTGGCAAAAAAACTTCTTCAGTCACAACAATGGTGTGAGGGAGCCTTTTGAGTTCCAAGAGGTAAAGGGTGATTTACCCCGAAATGAAAGAGGGGACAAGGGGCTCATCCCACCTGCAGGGGAGAAGCTTCTAGATTTTCTCAAGTTGCGGCAGGGTCATGAGTTACAACAGGGACCCCAGGGAACCGCCCCTGTGGCCTCAGGAGAGGCCAGTCTCCGTGTGAGTTGCGAGGCACCTCTCGGGTTTCCTCCCCTGTCGTCGCTGGGTCCTCAGTCCTCGTCTGGTGCTGAGGCTGGAGCCTGAGCTTGCCTCGCTCATGCTGACAAAGGGTTTTCCTGGAGGTCACACAGGGGAGTGAGGCCTCCTCTTGACTGGAGATGTGCATGGCCGCTTGGCTCCCCAGCTGCAGCAGCAGTGTCCAGGTCTCCGTCGAGCTGACACAGGGACTGTGGCTTGCCCTTGAAGTAACCCAGGGCTATCACAAGTGCCAGTGTGTCAGGAGTCAATCTTGGGATGACAGTCGAGTCAGTGCAGGGCAGTCAGGTTCATCTTGAGTGGACGAGGCATTTGAGGGTCTTGGGAATGGTGGCCCGACCCCTGAGTTCCTCCCGACTCTCCTGGTGGGAGTGCCTCCTCTTGGGAGGCGAGGGGAGTGTCGGGAACCCTTTCCTGATGGAGCAATGAAATGGCTCTTCATCTGGAGCTCAACAGGGGAAATCCGGGCTCCTCATGAGTCACGGCAGGCCCTCGGGGTTCCTCTCCAGTGGGGACGGGTGGGTCGGGGAACTTCTTGGGTCACAGCAAGAGTGTGAAAGAACCGTTCGAGGTCCAAGAAGTAAGGGTTGATTTCCCCCCAGACCCCGCAACAGACAAGGGCATAAACCTGCCTGCAGAAGAGAAACATCTGGTTTTTCTCGAGTTGCGGTGGGCCCTCTCAAGTTACGACGGGGACCCCAGGTACCTGAGCCTATGGCTTCAAGAGAGGCCAGTCTCCGTGCGAGTGGTGAGGTGCCTCTGTGGATACTGCCCAATTTGTCGCCGGGAACTCAGTCCTCATCTGGTGCTGAGGCTGGAGCCTGAGCTTGCCTTGTTCGAGCTGACATAGGTCTTGGTGTTTCCCTGGAGCCCCCACAGGGGAGTCAGGCCTCATCTCTCCTGAAGACGTGCATGGCCGCTTGCCTCCCCAGCTGCAGCAGCAGTGTCCGGCTCCCTGTCGAGTGGACACAGGGATCTGTGGCTTTCCCTCGAGATACCCCAGGGCTATCACACGTGCCAGTTTGTCAGGATCCCTGCCTCGGGGTGACAGTCGAGGAAGTGTAGGGCAGTTAGGTTCATTTGGAGTGGATGAGGCATTTAGAGATCTTGGGGAATAGTGGCCTGACCCCTAAGGCTCATATAGACTCTCCTGTTGCTAGCGCCTCCTACTGGGATGTGAGAGGAGTGCCGGGAAACCTTTCCTGTCGGAGCAGAGAAAGGCCCTACATCTGGAGCTGAGCAGGGGAAAACGGGGCTCCTCTTGAGTTGTGGGGGGGATCCGCGGGGTTCTTCTTGAGTGGGGACGGGTGGGTCTGGGAACTTCTTGGGTCACAGCAAGGGTGTGAAGGAGCCTTTCAATGTCCAATAGGGAAGGGGTGATATCCTCAAGATGCCGCAGCAGACAAGGGCCTCACCTTGCCTGCAGGGGAGAAGCTTCTGGTTTTTCTCGAGTTGCGGCGGGGTCCTCTCAAGTTACGACGGGGACCTTAGAGACTTGTATCTGTGGCCTCAGAGAGGCCAGTCTCCATGCGAGTTGCGAGGCGCCTCTGGGGGTTCCTCCCCAGTCGTTGACGGGTCCTCAGTCCTCGTCTGGTGCTGGGGCCGGAGCCTGAGCTTTCCTCACCCATGCTGATTTAGGACTTGTTGTTCACCTGCAGCCCCCACAGGGGAGTCAGGCATCGTCTCGTCTGAAGTGTATGGCCACTTGCCTCCCCAGCTTCAGCAGCAGTGTCTGGCTCCCCATCGAGCGGACACAAGGATCTGTGGGTTTCCCTCGAGATACCCCAGGGCTGTCACATGTGCCAGTTTGTTGGGAGTCCTGCCTCGGGGTGACAGTTGAGGCAGTGTAGGGCAGTTAGGTTCATTTGGAGTGGATGAGGCATTTAGAGATCTTGAGGAATAGTGGCCTGACCCCTAAGGCTCATATAAACTCTGCTGTTGCGAGCACCTACTAATGGGATGTGAGGGGAGCACCAGGAAACCTTTCCTGTCGGAGCAGGGAAAAGCCCTACATCTGGAGCTGAGCAGTGGAAAACGGGGCTCCTCTTGAGTCACGGCGGGACCCTCGATGTTGCTCTCGGGTGGGGCCGTGTATGGCGAGGAACTTCTTGGGTCACAGCAAGGTTGTGAAGGAGCCTTTCGAGGTCCAATAGGGAAGGAATGATTTCCCCCGAGACGCCGCAGTGGACAAGGGTCTAACCGAGCCCGCAGGGGAGAAGATTCTGGTTTTTCTTGAGTTTCCTCCTGAGTTACGACTGGGACATCAGGGACCCGCCCCTGTGTCCTCAGGAGAGGCCAGTCTCCGTGCCAGTTGCCAGGCGCCTCTGGAGATTCCTCCCCAGTCGTCGCAGAGTCCTCAGTCTTTGTCTGGTGCTGAGGCCGGAGCCTGAGCTTTCCTCGCCCATGCTGATATAGGTCTTAGGGATCCCCAGGAGCTTCCACAGGGGTGTCAGGCCTCTACTTCCCTGGAGATGAGCATGGCTGCTTGCCTCCCCAGCTGCAGCAGCACTCTCAGGCTCTTCGTCGAGCGGACATAGGGATCTGTGGCTTGCCCTCGAGATATCCCAAGGCTGTAAAACGTGCCAGTGTGTCGGGTGTTGAGCCTCGAGGTGACACTCGAGGCAGTGCAGGGCAGTCAGGTTCACCTGGAGTGGATGAGGCATTTGGGGTTCTTGGGGAATGGTGGCCTAACCCATGATTCTCCTCCCAACTCTCCTGGTGCGAGCACCTCCTCCTAGGATGTGAGGGGAGTGCCGGGAACGCTTTCTCAATGGAGCAGGGAATGGGACCTTCATCTGCAGCTGAGTAGGGGCAAACGGTGCTCCTCTTGATTTGTGGCGGACCCTCGGGGTTCCTTTCGAGTAGGGACAGGTGGGGCGGGGAACTTCTTGGGTCACAGCAAGGTTGTGAAGGACCCTTTCGAGGTCCAAGAGGGAAGGGGTGATTTCTCCTGAGACGCTGAAGTGGACAGGGGCCTCACACCCCCTGCAGGGGAGAAGCTTCTGGTTTTTCTTGAGTGGCGACACGGTCCTCTCGAGTTATGATGGGGACTCCAGGAACCTGCCTCTGTGGACTCAGGACAGGCCAGTCTCCGTGCTAATTGCCAGGAGCCTCTGGGGATTCATCCCCAGTCGTCGCTGGGTCCTCAGTTTTCGTCTGGTGCTGAGGCCGGAGCCGGACCTTTCCTCACCCATGCAGACATAGGTCTTGGAGTTACCCTGGAGATCCCACAGGGGTGTCATGCCTCGTCTTCCCTGGAGATGGGCACGGCTGCTTGCTTCACCAGCTACAGCAGCAGTGTCAGGCTCTTCGTCGAGCCAACATAGGGATCTGTGACTTGCCCTCGAGGTACTCCAGGGCTGTCACACGTGCCATTGTGTCGGGCATCCAGCCTCTGGGTGACAGTCGAGGCAGTGCAGGACAGTCAAGTTCATCTGTCATGGATGAGGCTTTAGGGGGCCTTGGGGAATGTGGCCTGACCACTTATGCTCCTCCCGACTCTTCTGGTGCAAATGCCTCCTCTTGGAATGCGAGGGGAGCCCCGGGAACCCTTTCCCTACGGAGCAGGAAAAGAGACCCTCATCTGGAGCTGAGCAGGAGAAATCGGGGCTCCTCTTGAGTCGTGACAGGACCCTCGGGTTCCTCTCGAATGGAGACTAGTAGGGTGGGGAACTTCTTCAGTAACAGCAACGGTGTGAAGGAGACTTGAGGTCCACGAGGGAAGGGGTGATTTTTGCCGAGATGCCGCAGCGGTCAAGGGCCTCACCCTGCCTGCAGGGGAGAAGCTTCTGGTTTTTCTCGAATTGCAGCATGGTCCACTAGAGTTGCAACGGAGACCTCAGGGACTCGCCCCTGTGGACTCAGGAGAGGCCAGTCTTCGTGCCAGTTGCCAGGCACCTCTGGTGATACCTCACCAGTCGTTGCCGGGTCTTCATTCCTCGTCTGGTTCTGAGGCCGGAGCCTGAGCATTCCTCGCCCATGCTGACATAGTTCTTGGGGTTCCCTTGGAGCCCCGACAGGAGAGTCAGGCCTCGTCTCCCCTGGAGACATGCATGGCCGCTTGCCTCCCCAGCTGCAGCAGCAGTGTCCGGCTCCATGTCGAGCAGACATAGGGATCTATGGCTTTCCCTCGAGATACCCCAGGGCTGTCACACCTGCCAGTTTGTCGGGAGTCCTGCCTCAGGGTAACAGTCGAAGCAGTGCATGTCAGTCAGGTTCATCTGGAGTGGACAAGGCATTTGCGGGTTTTGGGGAATGGTGGCCCTAATCCTGAGGCTCCTCCCGACTCTCCCGGTGCAAGCGACTCCTCTTGGGAGGCGAGGGGAGCACCAGGAACCCTTTCCCGACAGAGGAGGAAAAGAGCCCCTCATCTGGATCTGAGCAGGGGAAAATGGGGATCCTCCTGAGGTGCGGCAGGACCCTCGGGTTCCTCTCGAGTGAGGATGGGTGGGGCGGGGAATTTCTTGGGTCACAGCAAGGGTGGCAAAGATCCCTTTGTGTTGCAAGAGGGAAGGGTTGATTTCCCCTGAGACACCGCAGCAGACAAAGGCCTCACTCCGCCTGCAGGGGAGAAACTTCTGGTTTTTCTCGAGTTGCGGTGGAGTCCTTTCGGGTTATGACGGGGATGTCAGGGACCCGCCCCTGTGGCCTCAGGACAGGACTGTTTTTCTTCCTTTTGTGAGATGCCTCTGGGGATTCCTCCCCAGTCATCGCCGGGTCATCAGTCTTTGTCTGGGGCTGAGGCCGGAGCCTGAGCTTTCCTCGTCTGGGCTGACATAGTTCTTGCGGTTCCCCTGGGGCCCCCAAAGAGGAGTCAGGCCTCTTCTCTTCTGGAGTAGTGCACGGCTGCTTTCCTCCCCAGTGGATGCATCAGTGTCCGGCTCCCCGTTGAGCGGACACAGGAATCTGTGGCCTGCCCTCGAGGTACCCCAAGGCTGTCACATGTGCCAGTGTGTCCGGAGTCGAGCCTCGGGGTCATTGTCGAGGCACTGTAGGGCAGTTAGGTTCATTTGGAGTGGACGAGACATTTAGAGATCTTGGGGAATAGTGGCCTGACCCCTAAGGCTCATCCTGACTCTCCAGTTGCGAGCACCTCCTACTGGGATGTGAGGGGAGCACTGGAAACCCTTTCCCAACGGAGCAGGGAAAGGCCCTACATCTGGACCTCAGCAGGGGAAGATGAAGCTCCTCTTGAGTCGCAGGGGGATTTACAGGGTTTCTCTCGAGTGGGGACGGATGGGGTTGGGAACTTCTTGGGTCACAGAAAGGGTGTGAGGGAGGCATTTGAGGTCCAAGAGGGAAGGGGTGATATCCTCAAGATGCTGCAGGGGACAAGGACCTCACCTTGCCTGCTGGGGAAAAGCTTCTGGTTTTTCTCGAGTTGTGGCAGAGTCCTCTTAAGTTACGATGGGACCCCAGGGACCCATGCCTGTGGCCTCATGAGAGGCCAGTCTCCTTGCGAGTTGTGAGGCGCCTCTGGGAATTCCTCCCCCAGTCGTCGCTGGGTCCTCATTCCTCATCTGGTGCTGAGGCCGGAGTCTGAGCTTTCCTCACCCGGGCTGACACATTTCTTGGGGTTCCCTTGGAGCCCACACAGGGGAGTCAGGCCCATTCTCGCCTCGAGACGTGCACGGCTGTTTGCCACCCCAGTTGAGGCATCAGTGTCTGGCTCTCTGTCGATCGGACACAGGGATCTGTGGCTTGCCCTCGAGGTACCCCAAGGCTGTCACACGTGCCAGTGTGTCGGACGTCGAGCCTCGGGGTGAATGTCGAGACATTGCAGGGCAGTCAGGTTCATCTGGAGTGGATGAGGCATTTGGGGGTCTTGGGGAATGGTGGCCAGACCCCTGAGGCTAATCTGGACTCTCCTGGTGCGAGCGCTTTCCCTTGAGTTGAGAGGGGAGCGCCGGGAAACCTTTCCCAAAGGAGTAGCGAAATGGACCCTCACCTGGAGCTGATCTGGAACAAAAGAGCTCCTCTTGAGTCTCGGTGGGACCCTCAAGGTTCCTCTCGAGTGGAAACTGGTTTGGCGGGGAACTTCTGGGGTCACAGCAAGGGTGTGAAGGAGCCTTACGAGGTCCAATAGGGAAGGAGTGATTTCTCCCAAGACGCCACAGCGTACATGGGCCTCACCCCGCCTGCACAGGAGAAACTTCTGCTTTTTCTCGAGTTGCGGCTTGATCCTCTCGAGTTAAAACGGGGACTCAAAGGACTCACACCTGTGGCCTCAGCAGAGGCCAGTGTCCGTACCAGTTGCCAGGTGTCTCTGGGTATTCCTTGGCAGTAGTCGCCGGGTCCTCAATCCTCCTTTGGTTCTGAGGCAGGAGCCTGAGCTTTACTCGCCCGTGTGGACATACATCTTGGGATTCCCCTCAGCCCCCACAGGGGAGTCAGGCCTCGTCTCACCTGGAGACATACACAGCGCTAGCCTCCCCGGCTGATGCAGCAGTGTCAGGCTCCCCGTCAAGCAGACACAGGGAACTGTGGCTTGCCCTCGAGGTACCCTGGACTGTCACAGGTGCCAGTGTGTCGTGCGTCGAGCCTCGGGGTGACAGTCGAGGCAGTGCAGGGCATTCAGGTTCATCTGGAGTGGACGAGTCATTTGGGGGTCGTGGGGAATGGTGGCCCGACCTCTGATACTCCTCTCGAATCTCCTGCTGTGAGTGCCTCCTCCTGGGATGTGGGGGGGGGCGCCAGTAACCCTTTCCCGACAGAGCAGGGAAATGGACATATATCTGTAAGTGAGCAGGGGCAAACGGGGCTCCTCTTGAGTTGCGGCGGGACCTACGGGGTTCCTCTCGAGTGGGGCCGGGTGGGGCAGGGAACTTCTTGGCCATGCAAGGGAGTGAAGGAGCCTTTTGAAGTCCAAGAGGGAAGGGATGATTTCCCCAAGACCCCACAGCGGACAAGGGCCTCACCCCGCCTGCAGGGGAGAAGCTTCTGGTTTTTCTCGAGTTGCGGCGGAGTCCTCTCGAGTTAAGACGGGCACGTCAGGGACCCGCTCCTGTGGCCTCAAGAGAGGCCAGTCTCCGTGCTATTTGCCAGACGGCTCTGGGGATTCCTCCCCAGTAATCACCACGTCCTCAGTCCTCGTCTTGTGCTGAGGCCGGATTCTGAGCTTTCCTCACCCGTGCTGACATAGGTGTTGGGGTTCCCCTGGAACCCCCCACATTGGAGTCAGTCCCCGTCTTGCCTGGAGACGTGCATGGCCGCTTTCCTCCCAGCTGCTGCAGCAGTCTCTGGCTCCAGGTCGAGTGGACAAAGGGATCTGTGGCTTGCTCTCAAGGTACCCCCGAGCTGTCACACGTGCCAGTGTGTCAGGAGTCGAGACTCGGGGTGACATTCCAGGCAGTGCAGGGCAATCAGGTTCATCTCGAGTGGACGAAGCATTTGGGAGTCTTGGGGAATGGTGGTCCGATCCCTGAGGCTCCTCCCGACACTCCTGGTCCGAGTGCCTCATCCTTGGATGTAAGGGGAGCGCTGGCAACCATTTCCCAATGGAGCAGGGAAAGGGCCCCTCATCTGGAGCTGAGCAGTGGCAAGCAGAGTTCCTCTTGAATCGCAGTGGGACCTTCGGGGTTCCTCTCGAGTGGGGACGAGTGGGGTGTGGTAATTCTTGGGTCACAGCAAGGGGGTGAAGGAGCCCTTCGAGGTCCAAGAGGGAAGAGGTGATTTCTCCGAGATGCTGCAGTGGACAAGGGCCTCTCCCCACCTTCAAGGGAGAAGCTTCTTGTTTTTCTCGACTTATGGTGGGATCCTCTCAAGTTACCACAGGGACCCCAGGGACACGGCCATGTGTTCTCAGGAGAGGCCAGTCTCCATACCAGTTGCCAGACGCCTCTGGGGATTCCTCCCCAGTTGTCGTCAAGTATTCAGTCCTCATCTGGTGCTGAGGCCAGAGCCTGAGCTTTCCTCGCCCATTCTGACATAGGTCTTGGGGTTCCTCTGGAGCTCCCACAGAGGAGTCAGGCCTCGTCTCACCTGGAGACGTGCACGGTTGCTTTCCTCCCCAGCACCACCAGCAGTGTCAGGTTCCTTGTCGAGCAGACACAGGGATCTGTTCCTTACCCTAGAAGTACCCCAGGGCTGTCACACGTGCTAGTGAGTCGGGCATCGAGACTCGGGGTTACAGTAGAGGATTTCAGGGCAGTCAGGTTCATCTGAAGTAGACTTGGAGTTTGGGGTTTTGTGGAAGGGTGGCCCGACCCCTGAGGCTCCTCCCTATTCTCCTGTTGTGAGGGCCTTCTATTGAGATGCTAAGGGAGTGCTGGGAACACTTTCCCGACAAAGCAGGGATGGGGACCCTCATCTGGATCTCAGCAGGAGAAAGCAGGTCTTCTCTTGAGCCTCGGTGGGACCCTCGGGATTCCCCTCCAGTGCGGAAGGGTGGGGCAGGAAAATTTTGGGGTCAAATTAAGGGGGTGAAGGAGCCTTTTGAGGTCCAAGAGGGAAAGGGTGATTACCCCTGAGACGTCCCAGGGACAAGGGCCTCACCCCGCTGCAGGGGAGAAGCTTCTGGTTTTCTTATGTTGTGGTGGGGTCCTCTTTAGTTACGATGGATCCCCAGTGACCCACCACTGTTGCCTCAGCAGAGGTCAGTGTCCGTACCAGCTGCCAGGCTCCTCTGGGTATTCCTCCCCAGTCGTCGCTAGGTCCTCAGTCCTCCTCTGGTGCTGAGGCTGGAGCCTGAGCTTACCTCCCCCGTGCTGACATAGATCTTGGGGTTCTCCTTGAGGCCCACAGGGGAATCAGGCATCGTCTCACCTGGAGACGTGCAGGGCCACTTGCCTCCCCAGATGCAGCAGCAGTGTCAGGCTCCCCNGCAATCAGGTTCATCTCGAGTGGACGAAGCATTTGGGAGTCTTGGGGAATGGTGGTCCGATCCCTGAGGCTCCTCCCGACACTCCTGGTCCGAGTGCCTCATCCTTGGATGTAAGGGGAGCGCTGGCAACCATTTCCCAATGGAGCAGGGAAAGGGCCCCTCATCTGGAGCTGAGCAGTGGCAAGCAGAGTTCCTCTTGAATCGCAGTGGGACCTTCGGGGTTCCTCTCGAGTGGGGACGAGTGGGGTGTGGTAATTCTTGGGTCACAGCAAGGGGGTGAAGGAGCCCTTCGAGGTCCAAGAGGGAAGAGGTGATTTCTCCGAGATGCTGCAGTGGACAAGGGCCTCTCCCCACCTTCAAGGGAGAAGCTTCTTGTTTTTCTCGACTTATGGTGGGATCCTCTCAAGTTACCACAGGGACCCCAGGGACACGGCCATGTGTTCTCAGGAGAGGCCAGTCTCCATACCAGTTGCCAGACGCCTCTGGGGATTCCTCCCCAGTTGTCGTCAAGTATTCAGTCCTCATCTGGTGCTGAGGCCAGAGCCTGAGCTTTCCTCGCCCATTCTGACATAGGTCTTGGGGTTCCTCTGGAGCTCCCACAGAGGAGTCAGGCCTCGTCTCACCTGGAGACGTGCACGGTTGCTTTCCTCCCCAGCACCACCAGCAGTGTCAGGTTCCTTGTCGAGCAGACACAGGGATCTGTTCCTTACCCTAGAAGTACCCCAGGGCTGTCACACGTGCTAGTGAGTCGGGCATCGAGACTCGGGGTTACAGTAGAGGATTTCAGGGCAGTCAGGTTCATCTGAAGTAGACTTGGAGTTTGGGGTTTTGTGGAAGGGTGGCCCGACCCCTGAGGCTCCTCCCTATTCTCCTGTTGTGAGGGCCTTCTATTGAGATGCTAAGGGAGTGCTGGGAACACTTTCCCGACAAAGCAGGGATGGGGACCCTCATCTGGATCTCAGCAGGAGAAAGCAGGTCTTCTCTTGAGCCTCGGTGGGACCCTCGGGATTCCCCTCCAGTGCGGAAGGGTGGGGCAGGAAAATTTTGGGGTCAAATTAAGGGGGTGAAGGAGCCTTTTGAGGTCCAAGAGGGAAAGGGTGATTACCCCTGAGACGTCCCAGGGACAAGGGCCTCACCCCGCTGCAGGGGAGAAGCTTCTGGTTTTCTTATGTTGTGGTGGGGTCCTCTTTAGTTACGATGGATCCCCAGTGACCCACCACTGTTGCCTCAGCAGAGGTCAGTGTCCGTACCAGCTGCCAGGCTCCTCTGGGTATTCCTCCCCAGTCGTCGCTAGGTCCTCAGTCCTCCTCTGGTGCTGAGGCTGGAGCCTGAGCTTACCTCCCCCGTGCTGACATAGATCTTGGGGTTCTCCTTGAGGCCCACAGGGGAATCAGGCATCGTCTCACCTGGAGACGTGCAGGGCCACTTGCCTCCCCAGATGCAGCAGCAGTGTCAGGCTCCCCATCACGCGGACACACGGATCTGTGGCTTGCCCTCGCGGTACCCCAGGGCTGTCACATATATCAGAGAGTCAGGCCTCGGGGTGACAGTCGAGGCAGTGCAAGGCAGTCAAGTTCATCTGGAGTGGACCAGACATTTGGGGGTCTTGGAAAATAGTGGCCCAATCCCTGATGCTCCTCCCATCTCTCCTGGTGGGAGCACCTCCTCTTGGGATGCTAGGGGAGTGCCGGGATACTTTTCCCTAAGGAGCAGAGAAAGGGACCCTCATCTGGAGCTGAGAAGGGGCAAACGGGGCTCCTCTGAGTCTCGGCAGAACACTCGGGGTTCCTCTCGAGTGTGGTTGGGTGGGGCAGAGAACTTCTTGAGTCACAGCAAGGGTGTGAAGGAGCCTTTTGAGGTCCAAGAGAAAGAGGTTATTTCCCCCGATACACTGCAGCGGACAAGGGCCTCACCCTTCCCGCAGGGTAAAAGCTACTGGTTTTTCTCGACTTGTGGCGAAGTCCTCTCGAGTTATGCCAGGGACGCCAGGGACTCGCTCCTGTGGCCTCAAGAAAGGCCAGTCTCCGTGCCAGTTGCCAGGCAACTCTGGGGATGCCTCCCCAGTCGTCGCTGTGTCCTCAGTCCGCGTCTGGTGCTGAGGCCGGATTCTGAGCTTTCCTCGCCCATGCTGACATTGGTCTTGGGCTTCCCCTGGAGTCCCCACAGGGGAGTCAGTCCCCGTCTCGCCTGGAGACGTAGACAGCCGCTTTCCTCCCCAGCTGCTGCAGCAGTCTCTGGCTCCCTGTCGAGTGGACAAAGAGATCTGTGGCTTGCCCTCAAGGTACCCCAGGGTTGTCACACGTGTCGTGTGTTGGGAGTCGAGCATCGGAGTGACATTCCAGGCAGTGCAGAGCAGTCAGCTTTATAGCGAGTGGACGAGGCATTTGAGGGTCTAGGGGAATGTTGGCTCGAACGCTGATGCTCCTCCCTACTCTCCTGGTGCAAGCACCCTCCTCGTGGAATTTGAAGAGAGCGTAGGGAATCCTTTCCTGACGGAGCAGGGAAAGGGACCCTCATCTGGAGTTGACCATGGGAAAACGGGGCTCCTCTTGAGTCTCGGTGGGACTTCAGGGTTCCTCTTGAGTGGGGACGGGTGGGGCAGGGAATTTCTGGGGTCACAGCAAGGGGATGAAGGAGCCGTTTGAGGTCCAAGACAAGGGGTTATTTCCCCTGAGACGCCACAGCAGACAAGGGCCTCACCCCACCTGCAGGGGAGAATCTTTAGTTTTTCTCCAGTTGTGGCAGGGTCCTCTTGAGTTACGACGGGGACCCCAGGGACCTATGCCTGTGGCCTCGGAAAGGCCAGTCTCCGTGCCAGTTGCCAGGCGCCTCTGGGTATTCCTCCCCAGTCGTCTCCGTGTCCTCAGTCCTCGTCTGGTACTGAGGCCGGAGCCTGAGCTTTCCTCGAACGTTCTGACCTAGGTCTTGAGGTACCCCTGAGGCCCCCACAGAGGAGACAGGCCTCGTTTCGCCTGGACACGTGCACGGCTACTTGCCTGACCAGCTGAAGCAGCAGTGTCAGGCTCCAGGTTGAGTGGACACAGGGATCTGTGGCTGGCACTCGAGGTCGAAAGTGCTGTCACCCGTGCCAGTGTGCAGTACATCAAGCTTCAGGGTGAAGGTCAAGGCAGTGCAGGGCAGTCAGGTTCATCTACAGTGGACAAGGCATTTGGGGGTCTTGGGGAATTGTGGCCCAAACCCTGATGCTCCTCCCGACTTTACTGGTGCAAGCACCTCTTGGGATGCGAGGGAAGCCCCAGGAAACCTTTCCTAAGGAGCAGGAAAAGGGACCATCATCTGGAGCTTACTGGGGCAATCGGGGCTCCTCTTGAGTCACAGCGGGTCCCATGGTGTTCCTCTCGAGTTGAGACGTGTGTGGTGGGGTACTTCTTGGGTCACAGCAAAGGGGTGAAGGAGACCTTCTAGGTCTAAGAGGGAAAGGGAGATTTCCCCAGAGTCGCCGCAGCGGATAAGGGCCTCACCCCGCTTTCAAGGGAGAAGCTTCTGGTTTTTCAGGAGTTTCAGCGTGGTTTCTTGAGTTACGACGGGGAGCCCATGGACCCACCCCTGTGGCCTCAGGAGAGGCCAGTCTCCGTGCCAGTTTCCATGCGTCTTTGGGGATTCCTACCCAGTCATCGCGGCTCCTCAGTCCTCGTCTGGGTCTGAAGCCGGTACCTGAGCTTTCTTGGTCAATGCTGACAGGAATCTTGGGGTTCCCATGGAGCCCTAACAGGGGAGTCAGGCCTCGTTTCGCCTGGAGATGTGCACTGACGCTTGCCTCCGCAGCTGCAAAAGCAGTGTAAGGCTCCCTGTCGAGTGGACACATGGATCTATGACTTGACGGCGAGGTACTACCCAGGGCTGTCTCACGTGCCAGTGTGTCAGGCTTCAAGCCTCGGGGTGACAGTCGACGCACTGCAAGGCTGTCAGGTTCATCTTCGTTGAACAAGGTATTTGGTGGTCTTGGGGAACGGTGGTAAGACTCCTAATGATCCTCGCCACTGTCCTGGTGCAAGTGTCTCCTATTTGGATGTGAAGGGAGCGCTGGGAACCCTATCCGGACAGAGCAGGAAAGGGACCCTCATTTGGACCACAGCAGGAGATAACGGGGCTCCTTTCATTCTTGGCGGGACCCTCTGTGTTCCGTTGGAGTCGGGACTGGTGGGGTGGGGAATTATTTGTGTCTCAGCAAGAATGTGAATAACCGTTTTGCGGTCCAAGAGAGAAGGGGTGATTTCCCCTTAGTCGCCACATTGGACAAGGTCCTCAGCCTACTTTCAGGGGGAATCTTTTGGTTATTCACAAGTTGTGGCAGGGTCCTCTTTAGTTATGACTGGGACACCAGGGACTCACCCCTGTGGCCTCAGGAGTGGCCAGTCTCCCTGCCAGTTGCCAGACGCCTCTGGGGAATCCTCCCCAATCGCCTCAGGGTGCTCAGTCCTCGACTTGTGCTGAGGCCAGAGGCTGAGCTTTCCTCGACCGTCCTGACCTAGATCTTGGGGTACAACTGAGGCCCCCATAGAGGAGACAGGCCTCATCTCACCTGGACACGAGCATGGCTACTTGCCTGATCAGCTGCAGCAGCAGTGTCAGTCTCCATGTCGAGCCGACGCAGGGATCTGTGGCTTGCCCTCGAGGTCCAAAGTGCTGTCCCACTTGCCAGTGTGTCGGGCGTCGAGCTTCGGGGTGACAGTCAAGGCAGTGCAGGGCAGTCAGGTTCATCTGCAGTGGACAAGGCATTTGAGGGTCTAGGGGAATGTTGGCCCGAATGCTGATGCTCCTCCTGACTTTCCTGGTGCGAGCACCTCCTTTTGGGATGCGAGGGAAGCCTCAGGAAACCTTTCCCTAAGGAGCAGGAAAAGGGACCATCATCTGGAGCTTAGCAGTGGCAAACAGGGCTCCTCTGGAGTCGCAGTCAGTCCCTTGGGTTTCCGGTCGAGTAGAGACGTGTGGGGCAGGAAATTCTTCGGTCAAAGCATGGGGGTAAAGGAGCCCTTCGAGGTCCAAGAGTTAAGGGGTGATTTCCCCTGAGATGCCAGAGTGGATAAGGGCCTCACAACGCTTGCAAGGGAGAAGCTTCTGGTTTTTCTCGAGTTGCGGCAGGGTTTCTCGAGTACGATGGTGAGCCCATGGACCCGCCTCTGTGGCCTCAGGAGAGGCTAGTCTCTGTGCCAGTTGCCATGTGCCTTTGGGGATTCCTCCCCAGTCATCGCCGGGTCCTCAGTCCTCGTCTGGTGATGAAGCCGGTACCTGAGCTTTCCTCGCCCATGCTGACATAAATCTTGGGGTTCCCATGGAGCTCCCACAGGGGTGTCAGGCCTCGTCTCGCCTGGAGTTGTGCACTGCTGCTTGCCTCTGCAGCTGCAGCAGCTGTGAAAGACTTCCCGTCGAGTGGACACAGGGATCTGTGACTTGACCGCTAGGTAATGCCCAGGGCTGTCACACGTGCCAGTGTGTCAGGCTTCGAGCCTCGGGGTGACAGTCGACCAAGTGCAGGGCAGTCAGGTTCATCTGGAGTGAACGAGGTATTTGGTAGTCTTGGGGAATGGTGGTAAGAACCCTGATGCTGCTCGGGACTGTCCTGGTGCGAGTGTCTCCTGTTGGGATGTGAGGCCAGCTCTGGGAACCCTTTCCCAACAGAGCAGGAAATGGACCCTCATCTGGAGCTCAGCAGGGGATAACGGGGCTCCTTTTCATTCTTGGCTGGACCCTTGGTGTTAGTCACAAGTGGGGACGGTTGAGGCGGGGAACTTCTTCAGTCACATCAAGAAGGTGAACGACTCTTTTGAGGTCGAAGAGAGAAGAGGTGATTTCCCCGGAGACGCCACAGCGGACAAGGTCCTCACACTGCTTGCAGGGGAGAATCCTTTGGTTTTTCTCCAGTTGTGGTGGGTTCCTCTTGAGTTATGATGGGGACTACAGGGACTCGCCCCTGTGGCCTCAAGAGAGGCCAGTCTCCGTGCCTTTGCCAGGCGCCTCTCAGGATTCCTCCCCAATCATCTCAGGGTGCTCAGTCCTTGACTTTTGCTGAGGCCGGAGCCTGAGCTTTCCTCGACTGTCCTGACCTAGGTCTTGGGGTACCCCTGAGGCCCCCAAAGAGGAGACAGGCCTCGTCTTGCATGGACATGTGCATGGCTACTGCCTGACCAGATGCAGCTCCAGTGTCAGGCTCCATGTCGAGCTGACACAGGTTTCTGTGGCTTGATTCGAGGTCGAAAGTGCTGTCACACGTGACAGTGTGTCAGTTGTTGAACCTCGGGGTGACAGTCAAGGCAGTACAGGGCAGTCAGGTTCATCTACAGTGGACAAGGATTTGGGGGTCTTGGGGAATGGTGGCCTGACACCTGATGCCCTTCCCGACTTTCCTCTTGGGATGCGAGGGAAGACCCTGGAAACCTTTCCCTAAAGAGCAGGTAAAGGGAACATCATGTGGAGCTTAGCAGGGGCAAACGGGGCTCCACTTGAGTCACAGCGGGTCCCTTGGGATTCCTCTCAAGATAAGACGGTTAGGGTGCGGAATTTCTTGGGTCACAGCAAGGGGATGAAGGAGCCCTTCGAGGTCCAATAGGGAAGGGGTGATTTCCCCCGAGACGTGGCAGTGGATAAGGGTCTCACCCGACTTGCAATTGAGAAGCTTCTGGTTTTTATCGAGTTGCAGGGGGGCTTCTCGAGTTATGACGGGGAACCCATGGACCCGCCCCTGTGGACTCAGGAGAGGCCAGTCTCCGTGCCAGTTACGATGCACCTTGGAGGATTCTTTCCCAGTCATCGCAGGGTCCTCAGTCCTCGAATGGTGTTGAAGCCGGTACCTGAGCTTTCCTCGCCCATGCTGACATAAATCTTGGGGTTGCCTTGGAGCCCCCACAGGGGAGTCCGACCTCATCTCGTCTGGAGACGTGCACTGCTGCTTTCCTCCACAGCCGCAGCAGCAGTGTAAGGCTCCCCATCAAGTGGACACAGGCATCTGTGACTTGACCTCGAGGTACTACCCAGGGCTGTCACAAGTGCCAGTGTGTCAGGCTTCGAGCCTCGGGGTGACAGGAGACGCAGTGAAGGTCAGTCAGGTTCATCTGGAGTGAACATGGTATTCGGAGGTATTGGAAGATGGTGGCAAACCCCTGATGCTCCTCCCGACTGTCCTGGTGAGAGTGTCTCCTGTTGGGATGTGAGGGGAGCGCTGGGAACCCTTTCCCGACAGAGTACATAAGGGACCCTCATCTGGAGCTCACCAGGGGAGAACGGGGCTCCATTTCACTCTTGGAGGGACCCTTGGTGTTCCTCTCGATTGGGGACAGTTGGGTCGGGGAACTTCTTGGGTCACAGCAAGACGGTGAATGACAATTTGAGGTCCAAGAGAGAAGGGGTGATTTTTCCTGAGACGCCACAGCAGACAAGGTCCTCACCCCGCTTTTAGGGGACAATCTTTTGGTTTTTGTCTAGCTGTGGCATGGTCCTCTCGACTTACGACGGGGACAACTGGGACTCGCACCTGTGGCCTCAGGAGAGGCCAGTCTTCATGCCAGTTTCCATGCGCCTTCTGTATTCCTCCCCAGTCATTGCCGGGTCCTCAGACCTCGTCTCGTGCTGAAGCCAGTACCTGAGCTTTCCTCGCCCATGCTGACATAAATCTTGGAGTTCCCATGGAGCCCCCACAGGGGGGTCAGATCTCGTCTTGCCTGGAGATGTCCACTGCCGCTTGCCTCCGCAGCTGCAGCAGCAGAGTAACGGTCCCTGTTAGGTGGACACAGGGCTCTGGGACTTGACTTCGAGGTACTACCCAGGGCTGTCACACGTGCCAGTGTGTCAGGCTTCGAGCCGCGGTGTGACAGTTGACACAGTGCAGGGCAGTTAGGTTCATCTGGAGTGAATGAGGTACGTGGGGGTCTTGGGGAATGTTGGCAAGACCCCTGAAGCTCCTCCCGACTGTCATGGTGCGAGTGTATCCTGTTGGGATGTGAGGGGAGCGCTGGGAACCGTTTCCCAACATAGCAGGGAAGGGACCCTTTTCTGGAGTTCAGCAGGGGAGAACGGGGCTCCTTTTCATTCTCAGCGGGATCCTCGGTGTTCCTCTCGAGTGCGGAGAGGTGGGGCGGGGAACTTCATTCACAGCAAGAATGTAAATGACCCTTTTGAGGTCCAAGAGAGAAGGGGTGATTTTCCGTGAGACGCCACAGCTGACAAGGTCCTCACCCCACTTGCAGGGGAGAATCTTTTGGTTTTTCTCAAATTGTGGCAGGGTGCTCTCGAGTTACAATGGGGAACACAGTGATTTGCCCCTGTGGCCTCAAGAGTGACCAGTCTATGTGTCAGTTGCCAGGAGCTTCTGGGGATTCCTCCCAAATCGTCTCAGGGTGCTCAGTCCTCAGCCTGTGCTGAAGCCCGTGCCTGAGCTTTCCTCGACCGTCCTGACCTAGGCCTTGGGGTACCCTGAGGCCCCCACAGAGGAGACAGGCCTCATCTCGCCTGGACACGTGAATGGCTACTTGCCTGACCAGCTGCAGCAGCAGTGTCAAGCTCCATGTGGAGCAGACACAGGGATCTGTGGCTTCCCCTCGAGGTACTACCCAGGGCTGTCACATGTGCCAGTGTTTCGAACTTCCAGCCTTGGGGTGACAGTCAAGGCAGTGCAGGGCAGTCAGGTTCATCTGCAGTGGACAAGGCATTTGGGGGTCTTGGAGAATGTTGGCCCAACCTCTGATGCTCCTCCCAACTTTCCTGGTGTGAGCACCTCCTCTTGGGATGTGAGGGAAGCCCCAGGAAACAATTCCCTAAGGAGCAGGAATAGGGACCATAATCTGGAGCTTAGCAGGGCCAAAGGGTACTCCTCTTGAGTTGCAGCGGGTCCCTTGGGGATCCTCTCGAGTTGAGACAGGTGGGGCGGGGAAGTTCTTTGGTCACAACAAGAGGGTAAAGGAGCCCTTCGAGATCCAATTGTGAAGGGGTGATTACCACAAGACGCCACAGCAGATAAGGGCCTCACCCCGCTTGCAAGGGAGAATCTTCTGGTTTTTCTCGAGTTGAGGCGGGGATTCTCAAGTTACGACAGGGAGCCTATGAACCCACCCCTGTGGCCTCAGGAGAGGGCAGCCTCCGTGACAGTTGCCAGGAGCCTCTGGGGATTCCTCTCCAGTCATCGCCGGGTCCTCAGTCCTCATCTGGACCTGAAGCCGGTTGCTGAGCTTTCCTCGCCCATGGTGACACAAATCTTAGGGTTCCCATGGAGCCCCCACAGGGGAGTCAGGCCTCCCCTCGCCTGGAGACATGCACTGCCGCTTGCCTCCGCAGCTGCAGCAGCAGAGTAAGGCTCCCCATTGAGTGGACACAGGAATCTGTGACTTGACCTCGAGGTATTACCCAGGGCTGTCACATGTGCCAGTGTGTCAGGCTTCGAGCCTTGGGGTGACAATCGACGCAGTGCAGGGCAGTCAGGTTCATCTGGAGGGAACAAGGTATTTGGGGGTTTTGGGGAATGGTGGCAAGAGCCCTGATGTTCCTCCCAACTGTCCTGGTGCGAGTAACTCCTGTTGGGATGTGAGGGGACTTCTGGGAATCCTTTCCCGACAGAGCAGGAAAGGGACCCTCATCTGGAGCTCAGCAATGGATAACGGGCTCCTTTCCATTCTTGGCGGTACCATCGGTGTTCCTCTTGAGTGGGGACAGGTGGGGCGGGGAACTTCTTGGGTCACAGCAAGAAAGTGAACGACCCTTTTGAGTTCCAAGAGAGAAGGGATGATTTCCCTTGAGACGCCACAAGGGACAAGGTCCTTACCCCGCTTGCAGGGGAGAATTTTTAGGTTTTTCTCAAGTTGTGGCGGGTCCTCTCGAGTTACGACGGGGACCCCAGGTACTCGCCCCTGTGGCCTCAGGAGAGGCCAGTCTCCGTGCCGGTTGCCAGGCGCCTCTGTGGATTCCTCCCCAATCGTCTCAGGGTGCTCAGTCTTTGTCGTGTGCTGAGTCCGGATCCTGAGCTTTCCTCGACCATCCTGACCTAGGTTTTGTGGTACCCCTGAGGACTGCACAGAGGAGACAGGCCTCGTCTCGCCTGGACACGTGCAAGGCTACTTTCCTGACCAGCTGTAGCAGCAGTATCAGGCTCAATGTCCAGCAAACACAGGGATCTGTGGCTTGCCCTCAAGTTCCAAAGTGTTGTCACACGTGCCAGTGCCAGTGTGTCGGGCATCGAGCTTCGGGGTGACAGTCAAGGCAGTGCAGGGCAGTCAGGTTCATCTGCAGTGCACAAGGCATTTGGGGATCTTGGGGAATGGTGCCCCAAACCCTGATGCTCCCCCTGACTTTCCTTGTGTGAGCTTCTACCTCGAATGGCTCATTCACCCCCTTGCTGTGACCCAAGAAGTTCCCTGCCTCACCTGTCCCACTCGAGAGGAAACCTGAGGGTCCCGCCAAGACTCAAGAGGAGGCCTGTTTGCCCCTGTTCAGCTCCAGATGAGGGTCTCTTTCCCTGCTCCGTCGGGAAAGGTTTCCCTGCACTCCCTTCACATCCCATGAGGAGGCGCTCGCACCAGGAGAATCAGGAGGAGCATCAAGGTTCATGCCAACATTCCCCAGACCCCCAAATGACTAGTCCACTCCAGCGGACCCTGACTGTCCTGCACTGCCTTGATTGTCACCGCAACACACGACGCCAGACACACTGGCACGTGTGACAGCCCTCGGGTACTTATAGGGCAAGCCACAGATTCCTGTGTCTGCTCGATGGGAAGCCTGACACTGCTGCTGCAGCTTGAGAGGCAATCGGCCATGCACGTCTCCAGGGGAGACGAGGCCTAACTCTCTGTGAGGGATCCAGGGGAACCCCAAGACCTATGTCAGCAAGGGCTAGGAAGCTCAGCCTCTGGCCTCAGCACCAGACGAGGACTGAGGATTCTGCGAAGACTGGGGAGGTTTCCCCAGATGCGCATGGCAACTGGCACAGAGACTGGATTCTCTTGAGGCCACAGGATTGGTTCCTTGGGGTCCCCATCGTAACTCGAGAGGACTGACCTCAATTCGAGAATATCCAGAAACTTCTTTCCTGCAGCCGACGTGAGGCCCTTGTAAGCTTCTATGTCTCGGGGGAAATCACTGCTTCCCTCTTGGACCTTGAAAGGGTTCTTCACACCCTGGGTGTGACCCAAGAAGTTCC
Organism: Nanger granti; assembly: GCA_006408635.1. Taxonomy (NCBI): domain Eukaryota; kingdom Metazoa; phylum Chordata; class Mammalia; order Artiodactyla; family Bovidae; genus Nanger; species Nanger granti. The sequence continues at coordinate 56,704 of SJYD01062085.1, forward strand.
CCACTGCAAACGTCTCCACACGAGATGAACCCCGAGTGTCCCGCTGTGACTCAAGAAAACCCCCATTTGCCCATGCTCAGCTCAAGATGAGGGATAATTTCCCTGCTACTTCTGGAAAGGTTTCCTGGTGCTCCTCTTGCATCCCAGGAACAGGCGCTCACCCCAGGAAACTTGGAAGGAGCATCAGGGGTAGGACCACCATTCCAAAGACCCCCAAATGCCTCCTCCAATCCAGATGAACCTGACTGCCCTACACTGCCTCGACTGTCACCCGAGGTTCGACGCCTGACAAACAGGCACGTGTGACAGCCCTGGGTAGCACCTCGAGGTCAAGTCACAGATCCCTCTGTCCGCTCAACAGGGAGCCATACACTGCTGCTGCAGCTGGGGAGGCAAGCGGCCGTGCTCGTCTCGAGGCTTAACGAAACCTGACTCTTTTGTGGTGGCTAAACGGGAACCTCAAGACCTTTGTCAGCATGGGCGAGGAAAGCTCAGGCTCTGGTCTCAACAAAGAAGAGATCAAAGTACCCATCGATGACTGAGGAGGAATTCCCAGAGGCACCTGGCAACTGATACGGATACTGGCCTCTCCTGAGGCCACAGGGCAGGTCCCTAGGGTTCCATCTTAACTCGAGTGGACCCCACCCTAGCTCAAGAAAAACCAGAAGGTTAAACGCTGCAGGCGGGCTGAGGCCCTTATCCACTGTGGTGTCTAGAGGAAAATCACCCCTTCCCTCTAGGACCTCGAAAGGCTCCTTCACACCCTTGCTGTGATACAAGAAGTTCCCCGCCCTGCCCTTCCCCACTCTAGAGGAATCCCATGGGTCCCATCGCGACTCAAGAGGAGCCCCGTTTGCACCTGCTCAGCTCCAGATGAGGGTCCTTTTCCTTCTCCTTTGGAAAGGTTTTCTGACACTCCCCTTGCATACCAAGAGGAGACGCTCCCATCAGGAGAGTCGGGAGGAACATCAGGGGTCGGCCCAGCATCCGCCAAGACCCCAAATGCCTCGTCCACTCCAGAAGAACCTGACTGCCCTGCACTGCCTCGACTGTCACACCGAGGCTCGACGCCCGACACACTGGCATGTGTGACAGCCATGGGGTACCTGGAGTGCAAGTTACAGATCCCTGTGTCCAAAGGACGGGGAGCTTGACACTGCTGCTGCATCTGGAGAGGCAAGGGACCATACACGTCTTCACGGGAGACATGGCCTGACTCCCCTGTAGGGGCTCCAGGGGAACCCCAAGACCTATGTCACCACGTGGGTGGAAAGCTCAGGCTCTGGCCTCAGCACCAGATGAGGACTGCAGACCTGGCGACCACTGGGGAGGAATCCCCAGAGGCGGCTGGCAACTGGCACGTAGACTGGCCTTTTATGAGAACACAGGGCCGTGTCCCTAGGGTCTGCGTGGTAACTCAAGAGGACCCCGCTGAAACTCGAGAAAAAACAGAAGCTTCTCCCTTGCTGGTGGGGTGAGGCCCTTGTCCACTATGGCAACTCAAGGGAAATCATCCTTTTCCTCGTGGACCTCGAAATGTTCCTTCACACACTTGCTGTGACCCAAGATGTTCTGCGCCTGAACCGTCCCCACTGGAGAGGAACGACGAGTCCGGCCCAAACTCAAGAAGAGCCCCATTTGCCCCTGCTCAGTTCCAGATGACAGTCCCTTTCCCTGCTCTGTCGGGAAAGGGTTCCTGGCACACCACTCACATCCCAGGAGGAGGTGCTTGCACAATGAGAGTCAGGAGGAGCATCAGGGGTCGAGCCACAATTCACAAAGACCCCCAAATGCCTTGTCCACTCAAATGAACCTGACTGCCCTGCACTGCCTCGACTGTCACCCCGAGGCTCGACACCTGACACACTGGCACGTGTGACAGCCCTGGGGTACCTCGAGGGCAAGCCACAGATCCCTGTGTTCGCTCAATGGGGAGCCTGACATTGATGCTGCAGCTGGAGAGGCAAGCAGCTGTGCACGTCTCCTGGCGAAACGAGTCCTGACTCCCCTGTGAGGGCTCCATGGAAACCCCAAGATTTATGTCAGCATGGGTGAGGAAAGCTCAGGCTCAGGCCTCAGCAACAAACAAGGACTGAGGACCTGGCGACGAAAGGGGAGGAATCTCCAGAGGAGCCTGGAAACTGGCACGGAGACTGGACACTCCTGAGGCCACAGGGGCGGGTACATGGACTCCCCGTCATAACTCGAGAAACCCCGCCGCAACTCGAGAAAAAAACAGAAGCTTCTCCCTTGAAACCGGGGTAAGGCCCTTGTGCCCTGCGGCTTCTTGGGGGAAATCACCCCTTACCTCTTTGTGCTCGAAAACCTCCTTCACATTCTTGCTGTGACCCAAGAAGTTCCCGCCCTACAGTCCCCATTCAAGAGGAACCCCGATGATTCTGCTGCAACTCAAGAGGAGCCCCGTTTACCCCTGCTCAGCTCCAGATGTTTTTCCCTTTCCCTCCTCGATGGGAAAGGGGTCCCTGCGCTCCGGTCCCATCCCAAGAACAGCCGCTGGCACCATGAGAGTCGGGAGGAACTTCATGGTTCGGGCCACCATTCCTCAAGTTCCCCAAATGTCTCCTCCACTCCAGATGAACCTGACTGCCCTACACTGCCTCGACTGTCACACCGAGGCCCGATGCCTGACACACTGGCACGTGTGACAGCCCTGGGTTGTACCTCGAGGTCAAGTCACAGATCCCTGTGTCCGCTCGACTGTGAGCCTTACACTGCTGCTGCAGATGGGGTGGAAAGCAGCCGTGCACATCTGGAGGCTAAAGGAGACCTGACTCCCCTGTTGGGGCACAGAGAAACCCCAACACTTATGTCAGCATTGGCAAGGAAAGCTCAGGCTCTGGCCTCAGCTCCACATGAAAGCCGAGGACCCGCTGACGACTGGGGAGGAATCCCCAGAGGCGCCTGGCAACTGACACGGAGACTGGCCTCTCCTGAGGCCACAGGGGGTGGGTCCTGGGGTCCCGTCGTAACTCCATAGGACCGGCCGCAACTCGAGAAAACCAGAAGCTTCTTTCCTGCAGGCGGTGTGAGTCACTTGTCCACGGCGGCATCTCGGGGGAAATCACCCCTTCCCTCTTGGACCTCAAAAGGGTCCTTCACACCCTTTGTGTGACCCAAGAAGTTCCCTGCCCCACCTGTCCCCACACGAGGTGAACCTTGATGGTCCCGCTTCGACTCAAGTGAAGCTCGGTTTGCACATGCTCAGCTCAAGATGAGGGTCCCTTTCCCTGCTACGTCTGGAAAGGTTTCCCTGCGTTCCTCTCACCTCCCAATAGAGGCGTTTGCCCCAGGAAACTCGGGAGAGCATCAGGGGTACATTCCGAAGACCCCCAAATGCCTCGTCCATTCCAAATGAACCTGACTGCCCTTCACTGCCTAGACTGTCAGCCCGAGGCTCAATGCCCGACACACTGGCACGTGTGACAGCCCTGGGGTACCTCGAGGGAAAGCCACAGATCCCTCTATCCGCTTGACTGCAAGCCTGACACTCTTGGTGAAGCTGTGGAGGCAAGCGACAGTGCATGTCTTCAGGCTAGACGAGGCCTGGCTCCGCTGTGGGGGCTCCATGGAAACCCCAACATTTATGTCAGCATGTGTGAGGAAAGCTCAGGTAATGGCCTAAGCACCAGCCGACGACTGAGGACCCAGTGAAGATTGGGGAGGAATCCCCGAAGGTGCATGGCAACTGGCACGGAGACTGGCCTCTCTTGAGGCCACAGGGGCGGGTCCATGGGCTCCCTGTCCTAACTCGATAAACCCCGCCACAACTCAAGAAAAACCGGAAGCTTCTCCCTTGCAAGCGGGGTGATGCCCTTGTCCCCTGCGGCTTCTCAGGGGAAATCACCCCTTACCTCTTTGACCTCGAAAAGCTCCTTCACATTCTTGCTGTGACACAAGAAGTTCCCTTCCTACCAGTCCCCATTCGAGAGGAACCGCGATGGTTCTGCTGCAACTCAAGAGGAGCCCCGTTTGCCCCTGTTCAGCTCCAGATGTTTTTCCCTTTCCCTGCGCATCAGAAAAGGGGTCCCTGCACTCCGGTCCCATCCCAAGTACAGCCGCTCCCACCATGAGAGTCGGGAGGAGCATCATGGATTGGGCCACCATTCCTCAAGATCTCCAAATGTCTCCTCCACTCCAGATGAACCTGACTGCCCTACACTACCTCTACTGTCGCACCGAGGCTCGACGCCTGACACATTGGCACGTGTGACAGCCCTGAGTAGTACCTCGAGGTCAAGTCACAGATCCATGTGTCCTCTTGACTGTGAACCTTACACTGCTGCTACAGATGGGTAGGCATGCGGCCGTGCACGTCTTAAGGCTAAACAAGACCTGACTCCCCAGTAGGGGCTTCAGAGGAAACCCAAGACCTATGTCAGCATTGGCGAGGGAAGCTTAGGCTCTGGCCTCAGCACCAGATGAAACTCAAGGACACACTGACGACTGGGGAGGAGTCCCCTGAGACGCCTGGCAACTGGCACGGAGACTAGACACTCCTGAGGCCACAGGTCTGGTTTCTGGGGTGTCTGTCATAACCTGAAAGGACCCCGCCGCAACTCGAGAAAAACCAGATGCTTTTCCTTTGCAGACGTGGTGAGGCCCTTGTCTGCTAAAGCTTCTCGGGTGAAATCACCCCTTCCCTCTTGGACCTCGAATGGCTCATTCACCCCCTTGCTGTGACCGAAGAAGTTCCCTGCCCCATCCGTCCCCATGCGTGAGGAACCCCGAGGGTCCAGCCGAGCCTCAAAGGAGGCCCATTTTCCCCTGTTAAGCTCCAGATGAGAGTCCCTTTCCCTGCTTCATCAGGAAAGGTTTCCCTGCACTCCCTTCACATCCCAAGAGGAGGCACTTGCACCAGGAAAGTCAGGAGGAGCATCAGGGGTCATGCCACCATTTTCCAAGACCCCCAAATACCCAGTCCACTCCAGCGGACCCTGAATGCCCTGCAGTGCTTTGATTGTCACCCCGACACTCGATGGCAGACACACTTGCACGTGTGACAGCCCTCAGGTACCTCGAGGGCAAGCCACAGATTCCTGTGTCCGCTCGACGGGAGGCCTGACACTGCTTCTGCAGCTGGGGAGGCAAGCAGCCGTGCACGTCTCCAGGCGAGATGAGGCCTGTCTCCTCTGTGGGGGCCCCAGGGGTACCCCAAGCCCTAGGTCAGGCTGGTCGAGGAAAGCTCAGGCTCCGGCCTCAGCACAAGACAAGGACTGAGCACCCGGCGACGATGGGGGAGGAATTCTTAGAGGCGCCTGCAACTGGCAAGGAGACGCCTCTCCTGAGGCCACAGGGGCAAGTCGCTGGGGTCCCTGTCGTATCTTCAGAGGACCCCGCCACAAATTGAGAGAAACCAAAAGATTCTCCCCAGCGGGTGGGGTGAGGACCTTGTGTGCTGTAGCATCTCGAGGGAAATCACCCCTTCTCTCTTGAACCTCAAAAGAGTCATTCAACTTCTTGCTTGACCCAAGACGTTCCCCAGCCCAACCGTCCCCACTTGAGAGGAACAATGAGGGTCCTGATAAGACTCAAAAGGAGCCCGATTAGCCTCTGAAGAGCTCCAGATGAGGGTTTCTTTCCTGCTGCTTTTCCTCCTGGTTTTTCTCGAGTTGTGGCTGGTCCTCTTGAGTTATGATGGGCACCAAATGGACCCGCCCCTGTGGCCTCAGGAGAGGCCAGTCTCCGTGCCAGTTGCCGGGCACCTGTGGAGAATCCTCTCCAGTCGTCTCCGGGTCTTCAGTCCTCATCTGTTGCTGAGGCCTGAGCCTGAGCTTTCCTCACCCGTGCTGACATAGGTCTTGGGGTTCCCCTGGATCCCCCGCAGAGGAGACAGGCCTCATCTCGCCTGGAGACATGCACGCCCACTTGCCTCCCCAGCCACAGCAGCAGTGTCAGGCTTCCCGTCCAGTGGACACAGGGATATGGGGCATTTACTCGAGGTACCCCAGGTCTGTCATATGTGCCAGTGTGTTGGGTGTCGATTTTTGGAGTGACAATTGGTGCAGTGCAGGCCAGTCAGTTTCATCTGGAGTGAATGAGGCATTTGAGTGTCTAGGGGAATGGTGGCATGACCCCTGATGCTCCCCCTAAGTCTCCTGGTGCGAGCACCTCCTCTTGGGATGTTAAGGGAGCACAGGGAATCCTTTCCCGATGGAGCAGGGAAAGGGACCCTCATCTGGAGCTGAACAGGGGCAAACGGGCCTCCTCTTGAGTCTTGGCAGGACCCTCGGGGTTCCACTCGAGTGGGGATGGGTGGGGCATGGAACTTCTTGGGTCACAACAAGGGGGTGAATGAGCCATTCGAGGTCCAAGAAGGAAGGGGTGATTTTGCCTGAGAAGCCACAGCAGACAAGGGCCTCACCACACCTGCAGGGGAGAAGCATCTGGTTTTTCTCGAGTTGTGGCGGGATCCTTGTGAGTTATGACGGGGACCCCAGAAACCAGCCCTGTGGCCTCAGGAGTGTCCAGTCTCTGTGACAGTTGCCAAGCGCCTCTGGGGTTTCCTCCCCAGTCGTCAGCGGGTCCTCAGGTTTCGTCTGGTGCTAAGGCTGGAGCCTGAGATTTCCTCGCCAATTCTTACATAGGTCGTGCGGTTCCTCTGAAGACCCCTCAGGGCAGTCAGGTCTCGTTTAGCCTCGAGACATGCACAGACGCTTGAGTTTCCATCTGCAGCAGCAGTGTAATGCTCTCCGTCGAGCGGACACAGCGATCTATGACTTGACCTCGAGGTACTACCCAGGGCTGTCACACGTGCCAGTGTGTCAGGCGTTGAGCCTCAGTGTGACAGTCGAGGCAGTGTAGGGCAGTCAGGTTCATCTGGAGTGGAGGAGACATTTGGGGATCTTGAGGAATGGTGGCCCAAATCCTGATGCTCCTCCCGACTCTTGTGGTGCGACGGCTGTTCTTGGGATGGGACCGGAGCACAGGGACCCCTTTCCCGTCGAGGAGGGAAAGGGGCAAATATCTGGAGCTGAGCAGGGGCAAACGGGGCTCCTCTTGAGTCGCAGCAGAACCATCGAAGTTCCTCTCGTATGGGGAGTGGTAGGGCGAGAATTTCCTGAGTCACAGCGAGAATGTGAAGGAGCCTTTCAAGGTCAAAGAGGTAAGGGGTGATTTCCCCTGAAAAGCCGCAGGGGACAAGGGCCTCACCCCGCTTGCAAGAGAGAAGCTTCTGGTTTTTCTCGACTTGTGGCGGGGTTTCTCGGGTTATGATGGTGAGCCTAGGAACCCGCCCCTGTGGTCTCAGGAGAGGCCAGTCTCCGTGCCAGTTGCCATTCCCTTGGGGATTCCTCCCCAATCATCGCCGCGTCCTCAGCTGTCATCTTGTGCTGAGGCTGGTGCCTGAGCTTTCCTTGCCCATGCTGACATCAATATTGGGGTTCCCATGGAGCCCCTACAGAGGTGTCAGGCCTCGTCTCACCTGGACACGTGCACTGCCGCTTGCCTCCACAGCTTCACCAACAGTGTCAAGCTTTCAGTCGAGCGAATACAGGGATCTGTGGCTTGCCCTCGAGGTACTACCCAGGGCTGTCACATGTGCCAGTGTGTCGGTCATTGAGCCTCGGGCTGACAGTCTAGGCAGTGCAGGGCAGTCAGGTTCATCTGGAATGGATGAGGCATTTGGGGGTCTTAAGAATGTACCCCTGATGCTCTCCCGAGTTTCCTGGGGCGAGCGCTTCTTATTGGGAGGTGAGAGGAATGCAGAGAAACCTTTCCAGACGTAGCAGGCAAAGGGACCCTCATCTTGAGCTGAGCATGGGAAAACCAGGCTTCTCTTAAGTCGCAGCAGGACCCTCGGGGTTCATCTCTTGTGGGGAAGGTTGGGGCAGGGAACGTCTTGGGTCACACCCAGGGTGTGAAGGACCATTTCGAGGTGCAAGAGGGAAGGGGTGGTTTCCCCCGAGGTGCCGCAGCAGAGAAGGGCCTCACACCGCCTGCAGGAAAAAGCTTATGGTTTTTTTCGAGATGCGGCGGGGTTTCTCAAGTTACGACGGTGACCCCAGGGAACTGCCCCTGTGGCCTGAGGAGAGGCCAGTCTCCGTGCCAGTTGCCGGGCGCCTCTGGAGAATCCTCCCCAGTCCTTGCCGGGTCTTCAGTCCACGTCTGGTGCTGAGGCCTGAGCCTGAGCTTTCCTCGCCTATGCTGACATAGGTCTTGGGGTTCCCCTGGATCCCCCACAGAGGAGACGAGCCTGGAGACCTGCACAGCCGCTTTCCTCCCCAACTGCAGCAGCAGTGTCAGGCTTCCCATCGAGCAGACACAGGGATATGTGGCTTTTACTCGAGGTACCCCAGGGTTGTCATACGTGCCAGTGTGTTGGACGTCAATTTTTGGGGGGACAATTGATGCAGTGCAGGCCAGTCAGTTTGATCTGGAGTGAACCAGGCATTTGGGTGACTAGGGGTATGTTGGCAAGACTTCTGATGCTCTCCCGACTGTCCTGGTGGGAGCGTCGCCTGTTGGGATGTGAGGGGAACCCTGGGAACCATTTCCCGACAGAGCAGGATACGGACCCTCATCTGGAGCTCAGCAGGGGATAACGGAGCTCCTTTTGAGTCTTGGAGGGACCCTCAGTGTTCCTCTCGAGTGGGGACGGTTGGGACGGGGAACGTCTTGGGTCACAGCAAGAAGGTGAATGACTCATTTGAGGTTCAAGAGAGAAGAGATGATTTCCCTAGAGATGCCACAGCAGACAAGGTCCTCACCCTGCCTGCAGGGGAGAATCTTTTGGTTTCTCTCAAGTTGTGGCGGGGTCCTCTTAAGTTACGACGGTGACCCCAGGGACTCGCCCCTGTGGCCTCAGGAGAGGTCAGTCTCTGTGCCAGTGGCAGGCGCCTCTAAGGATTCCTCCCCCATCGTTGCCAGGTGCTCAGTCCTCATCTTGTGCTGAGGCCAGAGCCTGAGCTTTCCTCGACCGTCTTGACCTAGGTCTTGGAGTAACCCTGGTGCCCCCACATAGGAAACACGCCTCGTCTCACCTGGAGACGTGCACAGCCGCTTGCCTCCCCAGATGCAGCAGCATTGTCAGTCTTCCCATCGAGCGGACACAGGAATCTGTGGCTTTCCCTCGAGGTACCCGAGAGCTGTCACACCTGCCAGTGTCTGGTGTCGAGGGTCGGGGTGACAATGGAGGCAGTGCAGGGCAGTCATGGTCCACTGGAGTGGACTAGGCATTTGGGGGTCTTGGCGAATGGTGGCATGACCTCTGAGGCTCCTCCTGACTCTCTTGGTGCAAGTGCCTCCTCTTGGGATGTGAAGGGAATGCATGGAAACCTTTCCCGACGGAGCAGTGAAAGGGACCCTCATCTGGAGCTGAACAGGGGCAAATAAGCCTCCTCTTGTGTGTCAATGGGACCCTAGGGGTTCCTCTCCAGTGAGGACGGGTGGGGTGGTGAACTTCTTTGGTCACTGTAAGGGGGTGAATGAGCTATTCGATGTCCAAGAGACAAGGGGTGATTTCGCCCGAGAAGCCCCAGCAGACAAGGGCCTCACCACGCCTACAGGGGAGAAGAATCTGGTTTTTCTCGAGTGGCGGTGGGGTTTTCAAGTTACGATGAAACCCCAGATACCAGCCCTGTCTACTCAGGAGTGTCCAGTCTCCGTGCCAGTTGCCAGGCGCCTCTGGGGATTCATCCCCAGTCATCGGCGGGTACTCGGGTTTCATCTGGTGCTGAGGCCGGAGCCTGAACTTCCCTCGCCAATGCTGACATAGGTGTTGGAGTTCCTCTGAAGCCCCCACAGGGTAGTCAGTTCTCGTTTAGCCTCGAGAAGTGCACAGACGCTTGCGTCCCCATCTGCAGCAGCACTGTAACGCTCTCTGTCGAGTAGACACAGGGATCTGTGACTTGACCACGAGATACTACCCAGGGCTGTCACACGTGCCAGTGTGTCAGGCGTTGAGCCTCAGTGTGATAGTTGAGGCAGTGTAGGGCAGTCAGGTTCATCTGGAGTGGAGGAGACATTTGGGGATCTTGAGGAATGGTGGCCCGAACCCTGATGCTCCTCCCAACTCTCATGGTGTGAGCGGCTGTTCTTGGGAAGGTTCCTGAGCACAAGGACCCCTTTCCCGACGAGCAGGGAAAGGGAAAAAACATTTGGAGCTGAGCAGGGGCAAACAGGGCTCCTCTGGAGTCGCAGCAGAACCATCGGGTTTCCTCTCGAATGGGGACTGGTAGGGCGGGAACTTCTTGGGTCACAGCAAGAATGTGAAGGAGCCTTTCGAGGACAAAGAGATAAGGGGTGATTTCCCCTGAGAAGCCGCAGGGGACAAGTGCCTCAACCAGCTTTCAAGGGAGAAGCTTCTTGTTTTCCTCGAGTTGCGGCGGGGTCTATCGAGTTACAATGGGGAGCCTATGGACCAGCCCCTGTGGCCTCAGGAGTGGCCAGTCTCCGTGCCAGTTGCCAGGCGCCTTTGGAGAATCCTCCCCAGTCGTCGCCAGGTCCTCAGTCTTCGTCTGGTGCTGAGGCCTGTGCCTGAGCTTTCCTTGCCCGTGCTGACATAGGTCTTGGGGTTCCCTTAGATCCCCCACAGAGGAGACAGGATTCGTCTCGCCTGGAGACGTGCATAGCTGCTTGCCTCCTCAGCTGCAGCAGCAGTGTCGGGCTTCCCGTGGAGTGGACACAGGAATATGTGGCTTTTGCTCGAGGTACCCAAGGCTGTCATACATGCCAGTGTGTTGGGCGTCTATTTTGGGGGAGACAATTGGTGCAATGCAGACCAGTCAGTTTGATCTTGAGTGAACGAGTCATTTGGGTGTCTATGGAAATGGTGGCAAGACCCCTGATGCCCTCCCAAATGGACTGGTGCGAGCATCGCCTGCTGGGATGTGAGGGGAACCCTGGGAACGATTTCCTGACAGCAGAAAGGGGACACTCATCTGGAGCTCAGCAGGGGAGAACGGGGCTCCTTTTCATTCTTGGCGGGACCCTCGGTGTTCCTCTTGAGAGGGGAAGGTTGGGGCAGGGAAATTCTTGAGTCCTAGCAAGAAGGTGAATGAGCCTTTGGCGGTCCAAGAAAGAAGGAATGATTTACCCCGAGCCACCACAGCGGACAAGGTCCTCACCCCACCTGCAGGGGAGAATCTTTTGGTTTTTCTCAAGGTGGGGAGGGGTTTCTCGAGTTACCACCGGGAGCCCATGGACCCGCCCCTGTGGCCTCAGGAAAGGCCAGTCTCCATGCCAGTTGACATGCGCCTTTGGGGATTCCTCCCCAGTCATCACCGGGTCCTCAGTCCTCGTCTGGTGCTGAAGCTCGTACCTGAGCTTACCTCGCCCATGCTGACATAAATCTTGTGGTTCCCATGGAGCCACCACAGGGGAGTCAGGCCTCGTCTCGCCTGGACACGTGCACGGCTACTTTCCTGACCAGCTGCAGCAGCAGTGTCAGGCTCCATATAGAGTGGACACAGGGATCTGTGGTTTTCCCTAGAGGTATTACTCAGGGCTTTCACATGTGCCAGTGTGTCGGGCGTCGAGCCTCAGGGTGATAGTCAAGGCAGATCAGGGCAGTCAGGTTCATCTGCAGTGGACAAAGCATTTGGGGGTCTTGGGAATGGTGGCCCAAACTTGATGCTCCTCCCGACTTTCCTGGTGCGAGCTCATCCTCTTGGGATTCAACGGAAGCCCCAGGAAACCGTTCCCTAAGGAGCAGGAAAAGGGACCATCATCTGGAGCATAGCAGGGGCAAACGGGGCTCCTCTTGAGTCGCAGGGGTCCCTTGGGGTTCCTGTCCAGTTGAGACGGGTGAGGCAGGGAACTTCTTGGGTCACAGCAAAGGGGTGAAGGAGCACTTCGAGGTCCAAGAGGGAAGGCATGATTTCCCCCGAGATGCAGCAGCGGATAATGGCCTCACCACGCTTGCAAGGGAGAAGCTTCAGGTTTTTCTCGAGTTACAATGGGGAGCCCATTGACCAGCCACTCTGGACTCAGGAGAGGCCAGTCTCCCTGCCATTTGCCAAGCGCCTTTGTGGATTCCTCCCCAGTCATCGCCGGGTCCTCAGTCCTCGTCTGGTGCTGAAGCCGGTACCTGAGCTTTCCTCGACCATGCTTACATAATACATGGGGTTCCCATGGAGCCCCACAGGGAAGTCAGGCCTCGTCTCTCCTGGAGACGTGCACTGCCGTTCACCTCCACAGTTGCAGCAGCAGTGTAAGGCTCCCCCTCGAATGGAAACAGGGATCTGTGACTTGACCTCGAGGTACTACCCAGGGCTGTCACACGTGCCAGTGTGTCAGGCTTCGAGCCTCGGGGTGACAGTTGACACAGTGCATGGCAGTCATGTTCATCCCGAGTGAACGAGGTATTTGGGGGTCTTGGGAATGTTGGCAAGTCTCCTGATGCTCCTCTCGATGTCCTGGTGCGAGTGTCTCCGGTTGGGATGTGAGGGGAGTGCTGGGAACTCTTTCCCAACAGAGCAGGAAAGGGACCCTTATCTGGAGCTCAGTAGATGACACAGTGCATGGCAGTCATGTTCATCCCGAGTGAACGAGGTATTTGGGGGTCTTGGGAATGTTGGCAAGTCTCCTGATGCTCCTCTCGATGTCCTGGTGCGAGTGTCTCCGGTTGGGATGTGAGGGGAGTGCTGGGAACTCTTTCCCAACAGAGCAGGAAAGGGACCCTTATCTGGAGCTCAGTAGGGGATAATGGGGTTCCTTTTCATTCTTGGCAGGACTGTCGGTGTTCCTCTCGAGTTGGTACGGGTGGTGAGGCAAACTTCTTGGGTCAGTGTAAGAAAATGAACGACCCTTTGGAGGTCCAAGAAAGAAGGGGTGATTTCCCCCAAGACGCCACAGCAGAAAAGGGGTCATCCTGCTTGCATGGGAGAATCTTTTGGCTATCTCAAGTTGTGGTGGGGTCCTCTTGAGTTACAATGGGGACCCGAGGGACTCGCCCCTGTGGCCTCAGCATAGGCCGGTCTCCATGCCGGTTGCCAGGCGCCTCGGGGATTCCTCCCCAATTGTCTCAGGGTGCTCATTCCTTGACTTGTGCTGAGGCTGGAGCCTGAACTTTTCCTTGACCGTTCTGACCTAGGCCTTGGGGTACCCCTGGTACCCCACAAAGGAGACCGGCCTCTTTCGCCTGTACACATACATGGCTACTTGCCTGACCAGCTGCAGCAGCAGTGTCAGGCTCTATGTCGAGCAGACACAGGGTTCTGTGGCTTGTCATCGAGGTACTACCCAGGGCTGTCACATGTGCCAGTGCGTTGGGCAACAACATTAGGGGTGACAGTCAAGGAAATGAAGGGCAGTCAGTTTCATCTGCAGTCGACAAGGCATTTCGGGGTGTTGGGGAATGGTGGCCCAACCCCTGATGCTCCTCCCGACTTTCCTGTGTGAACACCTCCTCTTGGGATGCGAGGGAAGACACAGGAATCCTTTCCCTAAGGAGCAGGAAAAGGGACCATCATCTGGAGCTTAACAGGGGCAAATGGGACTCCTCTTGAGTTGCAACAGGTCCCTTGGTGTTCCTCTCGAGTTGAGACCTGTGGGGTGGTGAATTCTTCGGTCACAGCATGGGGGTGAAGGAGCCCTTCGACGTCAAAGAGGGAAGGGTGATTTCCCCGAGGTGCTGCAGCAGATAAGGGCCTCACTCCGCTTGCAAGGGAGAAGCTTCTGGTTTTATTCGAGTGAAGCGGGGTTTATCAAGATACGACGGGGAGCTTATGGGCCTGCCCCTGTGGCCTCAGGAGAGGCCAGTCTCAGTGCCAGTTGCCATGGGCCTTGGGGGATACCCAAGTCATCGCTGGGTCCTCAGTCCTCGTCTGGTGCTGAAGCCGGTACCTGAGCTTTCCTCGCCCATGCTGACATAAATTTTGGGGAACCCATGGAGCTCAAACAGGGAGTCAGGCCTCGTCTCGCCTGGAGACGTGCACTGCCACGTGCCTCCACAGCTGCAGCAGCAGTGGAAGACTCCACCTCGGGTGGACACAGGGAACTGTGACTTGATCTCGAGGTACTATCCAGGGCTGTCACACCTACCAGTGTGTCAGGCTTTAAGCCTCGGGGAACAGTCGACACAGTGCAGGGCATTCAGGTTCATTTGTAGTGAACGAGATATTTGGGGGTCTTGGGGAATGGTGGTAAGACACTTGATGCTCCTCTCGACTATCCTGGTGCGAGTGTCTCCTGTTGGGATGTGAGGGGTACACTGGGAACCCTTTCCGGACAGAGCAGGAATGGGAACCTCATCTGGAGCTCAGCAGGGTATAACGGGGCTCCTATTCATTCTTGGTGGGACTCTCGGTGTACCTCTGGATAGAGGATGGGTGGGGCAGGGAAGTCCTTGTGTCACTGCAAGAAGGTGAATGACTCTTTTAAGGTCCAAGAGAGAAGGGGTGATTTCCCCAGAGACGCCACAGCCTACAAGGTCCTCACACCGCTTGCAGGGGAGAATCTTGGTTTTTCTCAAGTTGTGGTGGGGTCCTCTCGAGTTATGACGGGGACCCCAGGGACTCGCCCCTTTAGCCTCAGGAGAGGCCAGTCTCCGTGCCAGTTGCCAGGAGCCTCTGGGGATTCTTGCCCAATCGTCTCAGGGTGCTCAGTCCTCGACTTGTGCTGATGTCGGAGCTTGACCTTTCCTCGACTTTCCTGAACTAGGTGTTGGGGTACCCCTGTCGCCCCCACAGAGGAGACAGGCCTCGGCTCGCCTGGAGAAGCGCACTGCCGCTTGCCTCCAAAGCTGCAGCAGCAGTGTAAGGCTGCCCATCGGGTGGACACAGGGATCTGTGACTTGATCTCGAGGTACTACCCAGGGCTGTCACACCTGCCAGTGTGTCAGGCTTTGAGTCTCGGGGTGACAGTCGACGCAGTGCAGGGCATTCAGGTTGTTCTGGAGAGAACGAGGTATTTGGGGGTCTTGGGGAATGGTGGCAAGAGACCTGATGCTCGTTTCGACTGTCCTGTGCGAGTGTCTCCTGTTGGGATGTGAGGGGAGAGCTGTGAACCCTTTCCCGAAAGAGCAGGAAAGGGGCCCTCATCTGGAAATCAGCAGGGGAGAACTGGGCTCCTTTTTATTCTTGGTGGGACCCTCGGTGTTCTTCTCGTGTGGAAGGGTAAGGCGGGGAACTTCTTGGGTCACCGCAAGATGGTGAGCGACCCTTTTGAGGTCCAAGAGAGAAGGGGTGATTTCTCCCAAGATACCACAGTGAAAAGGTACTCACCCCGCTTGCAGGGGAGAATCTTTTGGTTTTTCTCAAGTTATGGTGGGGTCCTCTCGAGTTATGACAGGGAACCCAGGGACTCGCCCCTGTGGCCGCAGGAGAGGCCAGTCTCCGAGCCAGTTGCCAGGCCCTCTGGGATTGGTCTCCAATCGTCTCAGGGTGCTCAGTCCTCTACGTGTGTTGAGGCTGGAGCCTGAGCTTTCCTCGACCATCCTGACCTAGGTCTTCGGGTACCCCTGAGGCCCCCACAGAAGAGACAGGCCTCATCTCGCCAGGACACGTGCATGGGTACTTACCTGACCAGCTGCAACAGCAGTGTCAGGCTCCATGTCGAGCAGACACGGGGCTCTGTGGCTTGCCCTCGAGGTCCAAAGTGCTGTCAAACGTGCCAGTGTGTCACACTTCTAGCATCGGGGTTACAGTCAAGACAGTTCAGGGCAGTCAGGTTCATCTGCAGTGGACAAGGCCTTTGGGGGTTTGGGGAATGGTGGCCCGACACCTGATGCTCCTCCTGACTTTCCTGGTGTGAGCACCTCCTCTTGGGATGTGAGGGAAGCCCCAGGAAACCTTTCCCTAAGGAGCAGGTAAAGGGACCATCATCTGGAGCTTAGCAGGGGCAAATGGTGCTCCCCTGAGTCACAGAGAGTCACTTGGGGCTCCTCTCGAGTTGAGACGGCTGTGGCTGGGACTTCTTGGGTGACATCAAGAGGGTGAAGGAGCCCTTCGAGGTCCAGAGGGAAGGGGTGATTTCCCCAGAGATGCCACAACAGATAAGGGCCTCACCCAGCTTGCAAGGGAGAAGCTTCTGGTGTTTCTCAAGTTGTGGCGGGGTTTCTCGAGTTATGACGGGGAGCCCATGGACCCGACCCTGGGTCCTCAGGAGAGGCCAGTCTCAGTGCCAATTGCCATGTGCCTTTGGGATTCCTCCCCTGTCATCGCCAAGTACTCAGTCTTCGTCTGGTGCTGAAGCTGGTACCTGAGCTTTCCTTGTCCATGCTGACAGAAATCTGGGGTTCACATGGAGCCCCTCACAGGGGAGTCAGTACTCATCTCTCCTGGAGACGTGCACTGCCCTTTGCTCCACAGCTGCAGCAGCAGTGTTAAGCTCCCCATCGAGTGGACACAGGGATCTGTAACTTGACCTTGAGGTACTACCCAGGGCTGTCACATGTGCCAGTGTGTCCGGCTTCGAGCCTGGGGGTGACAGTCGACCCAGTGCAGGGCAGTCAGGATCATCTGGAGTGAACGAGGTATTTGGGGGTCTTGGGGAATGGTGGCAAGACCCCTGATGCTCCTCACTGTAAGAAATGCTGCGGGGAGAAAAAGACACCCTTAGGGACCATTGATGAAAGCCTTTATTGGGCGGTCGCTCTCAGGCAACGGTGGGCAGGTGAGCAAGGAGATAAAGTGAGTCTGCGAGGTATGCAAGTCGGGCGAGGTTTTAGAGCCAATGCTGGCGTTCAAGCCAGGTTTCCGCATATATGGAAAAAGCACAAGCTACAGGGGCATTTGGTGTCCAAGGGCTCTGTGTCGGCTCCCGATTGGACCATGCTGCAGGGGGATTGGTCCCCGGAAGTCTGGTCCGCTTCCAGTGTCTGCTTGGTTGTTGTCCTGCCTCTGAGGCTTGTCTGGGGCACTTTTCTTGGGCATGCCTCAGCATGCCCGGGCATGTCTCAACATGCCCAAACTTTCATCCTGGCCTTTTTGAAATAGGACAAGGGGCGCCGATTCCCTCTGGCTACTTCCTGCTGAACAGAGGTGGCGAAGGGTAGGGTGTGGCCAGGATGACAGGGGGCGTCTGCCATTAATATTGTCACGGAGTGTTTGTTGGAAGCCCTTGGTACTGCTGTTGCAGCACCATCACCTGGGCCATGTTGAGCCGTTGTTTGATAAAGGCCAAAAATTTATTTAGGATACAGGGCCCGAAAGTCAGGGGCAGCAGGAGGATGATGAGTGGTCCCATTAGGGAGGATAGCAGAGTCGTCAGCCAAGGGGAGCTCTGGAACCAGGACTCGAACCAGCCCTGCTGGGACTCCTGCTCTCTCTTCCTGTGCTCTAGTCCCTCTCTTACCTTGGCCATGGATTCCCTTACTACCCCCGTATGGTCTGCGTAGAAGCAACATTTCTCCTTGAGGGCTGCACAGAGGCCCCCTTGTTGTAGGAAGAGTAGGTCTAGTCCTCGCCTGTTTTGTAGCACCACCTCTGACAGGGAAGTGAGAGATTTTTCTAAGGCCATCATGGACTTCTCTATTCGGGCAATGTCTTCATCAATGGCAACTCTTAGGGAGGTCAAACCCTTGTTTTGTACAGACAGTGATGCAATCCAGGTGCCCGTTCCCACTGCTCCCAGAACAAACAGTGTTGCCAGAGTGACCACTGTGACCAGCTCCCTCTTTTCCCTGGTGGGTGAGGTGCCCCGATCCCAGAAATTGTATAGAACTTCTTCATAATGATAGGTAATTTTAGGCATCACTGCTCCCAGAACGCAAAATTCCCTGTTCTGATTGAAAACAGCAAGGTGTAGGCAGGGCATCAACCCGGTGTGTGAACAAACCCACAAGCCCCCGGCTCTGGGTATCACCCACTTTGTTGTGTCTAGTCCAGTGAGACTGGCGGTCTGAGTACACAGGGTTGTCTTTTTGGGCGGGACAGCCCCTAGGCAGGTTCCTTGTCCCCACACCTCTTGCATGGTTAGGTCCACTTTACTGTCCCCCCACTGACACTGGGGCGGGTTAGGGCTGGTGGACAGGTTGTAGGAGACATTGTGAGCAGGATCTGTCTAGGAGCACACATGGTCCACAGGGTGGGGCGAGAGCGCAACGCCCAAAAATCCTGAACATAAGGGACCTCAGACCATTTTTCCTTTTTCCGGCAGTAATTATCTAAATCATGGAGGACGTTAAAGTCTAATGTCCCTGTGGCTGGCCATTGTGAACCATTATCTAGGGAATACTGAGGCCAGGCCTGTGAACACAGAAAAGTGAGCTGCTTGGGGCGGATATATCCCTTTAGTCTTAGGGTCTGCAGGTTAGCCAGCAGGCACTCTAAGGGGGTGGAGTATTGGGGATCGGATGTGGAGGCTGTCGATTCCATGGCGACCACAGTGCGTGGAGGCAACCCCCGCTGCCCAAAACTCTTCAGACGTGTGAAGGGAAGCCAGAGGTCCGTGCAGCCATTCGGAACATCTTCCTCACGAGCTGGTGACCAGAAAAGGCCGAAGCCGGAGGTCTACTCAGCTGCTGGGGACGTCTCCTCCACAAGATGGTGACTGGGAGGGCCCAGTAAGTGCGCACCCGTTACTGGGCCCTAGGAGGTGGTCACCTGGGAAGGCAGGCCACAAAGCCGAAGGGATTTACTCCATATCCTGCCATCCGGGAGGTTGGTCAGCCACCTGGGTCCGGGGCTACCATGGCGGTGGAGCTCGAGGCGGCCTCAACGGTGAGTGCCAGGGACCCTCACCTCAAGACCCATGTTGGGGGCCAGATGTCAGAAATGCTGCAGGAAGAAAGAGCCACCCCTAGGGCGGTGGCTCTCCGGCAGAACTCCCGGGAGCGGGTGAGCAAGGAGACAAAGGGAGTCTGCAAGGTATGCAAGGAGGGGCGAGGTTTTATAGTCAAGGCTGGCGTTCAAGTCAGGTGTCCCTATATATGGAAAAAGTGCGGGCTACGGTGGCGGTTGGTGTCCAAAAGCTCTGTGTTGGCTCCTGAATGGACCATACTGAAGTGGGGTCAGTCCCCGGAAGTCTGGTCCGATTCCAGTGTCCACTTGGTTGTTGTCCCGCCTCCGAGGCTTGTCTGCGGTGCTTTTCCAGGACATGCCTCAGCATGCCTGGGCATGTCCCAACATGCCCAACGATTCACTCCCGACTGTCCTGGTGCAAGTGTCTCCTGTTGGGATGGGAGGGGAGCGCTGGGAACCCTTTCCTGACAGAGCAGGAAAGGGACCCTCATCTGGAGCTCAGCCGGGCAGAATGGGGCTCCCTTTCATTCTTGACCGGACCCTCAGTGTTCCTCTGGAGTGGGGACGGGTGGGGCGGGGAACTTCTTGGGTCACAGCAAGAAGGTGAACGTCCCTTTTGAGGTCCAAGAGAGAAGGGGTGATTTCCGCCGAGATGCCACAATGGACAGTGTCCTCACCCCGCTTGCACTGGAGAATCCTTTGGTTTTTCTCAAGTTGTGGCGGGGTCCTCTCAAGTTACGTCGGGGACACCTGGGACTTGCCCCTGTGGCCTCAGGAGAAGCTAGCCTCCCTGTCAGTTGCCAGGCACCTCTGGGGATTCCTCCAAAATCGGCTCAAGGTGCTCAGTCCCCGACTTGTGCTGAGGCCAGAGCCTGAGCTTTCCTCAACCGTCCTGACCTAGGTCTTGGGTACCCCTGAGGTCCCCACAGAGGAGACAGGCCTCGTCTCGCCTGGACACTTGCACGGCTACTTTCCTGAGCAGCTGTAGCAGCAGTGTCAGGCTCTATGTCGAGCGGACACAGGGATTTGTGCCTTGCCCTCGAGGTATTACCCATGGATGTCACACGTGCCAGTGTGTCAGGCTTCGAGCCTCAGGGTGACAGTTGATGCAGTACAGGGTAGTCAGGTTCCTCTGGAGTGAACGAGGTATTTGAGGATCTTGCAGAATGGTGGCAAGACCCCTGAAGCTCCTCCCGACATTCCCGGTTATAGTATCTCTGGTTCAATTGTTACAGGAGTGCTGGGACCCCTTTTCTGATACAGCAGGAAAGGGTCCCTCATCTGGAGCTCAGCAGGGTAGAACGGGGCTCCTTTTCATTTTTGGCAGGCCCCTTGGTGATCCTCTTGAGTGGGGACGATTGGGGCGGGGAATATCTTGGGTCACAGCAAGAAGGTGAATGATCCTTTTGAGGTCCAAGAGAGAAGGGGTGATTTCCTTCGAGACACCACAGAGGACAAGGTCCTCACCCCGGTTGCAGGGGAGAATCTTTTGGTTTTGCTCAAGTTGTGGTGGGGTCCTCTCGAGCTACGATGGGGAACCCAGGGGCTCAACCCTGTGTCCTCAGGAGAGGACAGTCCATGCCAGTTGTGGGGTGCCTCTGGGGATTCCTCCCCAATCGGCTCAGGGTGCTCAGTCCTCGACATGAGTTGAGACTGAAGCCTGAGCTTTCCTCTACGTCCTGACATAGGTCTTGGGGTACCACTGAGGCCACCACAGAGGAGACAGGCCTCGTTTTGCCTGGACACTTGCACGGCTACTTACCTGACCAGCTCCAGCAGCCGTGTCAGGTTCCATGTCAAGTGGACACAGGGATCTGTGGCTTCACTCGAGGTCCAAAGTGCTTAAACACGTTCCAGTGTGTCAGACGTCGAGCCTTGGGGTGACAGTCAAGTCAGTGCAGGGCAGTGAGTATCATCTGAAGTGGACAAGGCATTTGGGGTCTTGTGGAATGGTGGCCCAACCCCTGATGTCCCTCCCGACTTTCCTGGTTCGAGCACCTCCTCTTGGGTGGGAAGTGCCAGGAAACCTTTCCCTAAGGAGCAGGAAATGGGACCATCATCTGGAGCTTAGCAATGGCAAACGGGGCTCCTCTTGAGTCACAGCGTGTCCGTTGGGGTTCCTCTCGAGTTGAGATGGGTGGGGCGGAGAACTTCTTGTGTGAAAGCAAGGGGGTGAAGGAGCCCTTCAAGATCCAAGAGGGAAGGGGTGATTTCCCCCGAGACGCTGCAGCGGATGAGGGCCTCACCCCCTTGCAAGGAAGAAGCTTCTGGTTTTTCTCAAGATGAAGAGGGGTCCTCTCGAGTTACGATGGGGACAACAGGGACTCACCCCTGTGGCCTCAGGAGAGGCCAGTCTCCGTGCCAGTTGCCAGGCGCCTTGGAGAATTCCACCCCAATCGTCTCAAGGTGCTCAGTCCTTGACTTGTGCTGAGGCCGGAGCCTGAGCTTTCCTCGACCGTTCTGACCTAGGACTTGGGGTACCTCTGAGGCCCCCACAGAGGAGACAGGCCTCGTCTCTCCTGGACACGTGCATGGCTACTTTCCTGACCAGCTGCAGCATCAGTGTAAGGCTCAAGGTCAAGCGGACACAGGGATCTGTGGCTTTCCCTCGAGTTCCTACCAGGGCTGTCAAACGTGCCAGTGTGTCGGGCATCGAGCCTCGGTGTGACAGTCAAGGCAGTGCAGGGCAGTCAGGTTCATCTGCAGTGGACAAGGCATTTGGGGGTCTTGGGGAATGGTGGCATGACCCCTGATGCTCCTCCCGACTTTCCTGGTGTGAGCACCTCCTCTTGGGATGCGAGGGAAGCCCCAGGATACCTTTCCCTAAGGAGCAGGAAAAGGGACCATCATCTGGAGCTTAGCAGGGGCAAATGGTGCTCCCCTGAGTCACAGAGAGTCACTTGGGGCTCCTCTCGAGTTGAGACGGCTGTGGCTGGGACTTCTTGGGTGACATCAAGAGGGTGAAGGAGCCCTTCGAGGTCCAGAGGGAAGGGGTGATTTCCCCAGAGATGCCACAACAGATAAGGGCCTCACCCAGCTTGCAAGGGAGAAGCTTCCGGTTTTTATCGTGTTGTGGCACGGTTTCTTGAGATACGACAGGGTTCCCATGGACCCACCTCTGTGGCCTCAGGAGAGGCCAGTCCCCGTGCCAGTTGCCATGCGACTTCTGAGATTCCTCCCCAGTCATCGACATGTCATCAGTCCTCGTCTGGTGCTAAAGCCGGTACCTGAACTTTCCACGCCCATGCTGACATAAATCTTGAGATTCCCATGGAGCCCCCCACAGGGGCGTCAGGCCTCATCTCGCCTGGAGACGTGCACTGCCGCCTGCCTCCGCAGCTCCACCAGTGGTGCAAGGCTCCTCGTTGAGCGGACACAGGGATCTATGACTTGACCACGAGGTACTACCCAGGGCTGTCACACGTGACAGTGTGTCAGGCTACGAGCCTCGGGGTGACAGTCGATGCAGTGCAGGGCAGTCAGGTTCATCTGGAGTGAACGAGGTATTTGGGGGTCTTGGGGAATGGTGGCAAGAGCCCTGATGCCCCTGCCGACTGTCCTGGTGCCAGTGTTCCCTGTTGGGATGTGAGGGGAGTGCTGGGAAACCTTTCCCGACGGAGCAGGAAAGAAACCCTCATCTGGAGCTCAGCAGGGTAGAACAGGGCTCTTTGCATTCTTGGCAGGACCCTCGGTGNGCCCTGATGCCCCTGCCGACTGTCCTGGTGCCAGTGTTCCCTGTTGGGATGTGAGGGGAGTGCTGGGAAACCTTTCCCGACGGAGCAGGAAAGAAACCCTCATCTGGAGCTCAGCAGGGTAGAACAGGGCTCTTTGCATTCTTGGCAGGACCCTCGGTGTTCCTCTCGAGTGGGGATGGGTGGGGCGGGAATTTCATGGGTCACCCCAAGAAGGTGAACGACCCTTTTGAGGTCCAAGAGAGAAGGAGTGATTTCCCCCAAGACGTCACAGTGGACATGGTACACACCCGGCTTCCAGGGGAGAATGTTATGGTTTTCCTCAAGTTGTAGTAGGGTCCTCTCGATTTACGATGGGGAGCCCATGGACCCGATCCTGTGGCCTCAGGAGAGGCCGGTCCCCATGCCATTTGACATGCCCCTTTGGGGATTCCTCCCCAGTCATCGCCGGGTCCTCAGTCCTCATGTGGTGCTGAAGCAGGTACCTGATCTTTCCTCGCCCATGCTTACTTAAAAGTTGGGGTTCCCATGGAGCCCACAGAGGGCATCAGGCCTCATCTCACCTGGAGATGTGCACTGCCTCTTGCCTCCGCAGCTGCAACAGCAGTGTCAGGCCCCATGTGGAGCGGACACAGGGATCTGTGGCTTGCCCTCGAGGTCCAAAGTGCTGTCACACTTGCAAGTATTTTGGGCGTCGAGCCTCAGGGTGACAGTCAAGGCAGTGCAGGGCAGTCAGGTTCATCTGCAGTGGACAAGGCATTTGGGGTCTTGGGGAATGGTGTCCCAATCCCTGATGCTCCTCCTGACTTTCCTGGTACAAGCACCTCCTCTTGGGATGCGAGGGAAGCCCCAGGATACCTTTCCCTAAGGAGCAGGAAAAGGGACCATCATCTGGAGCTTAGCAGGGGCAAACGGGGCTCCTCTTGAGTAGCAGCGGGTCCCTTGGGGTTCCTCTAGAGTTGAGACGGGTGGGGTGGGGAACTTCTTGGGTCACAGCAAGGGGGTGAAGGAGCCCTTAGAGGTCCAAGAGGGAAGGGGTGATTTCTCCTGAGATGCCGCAGCGGATAAGGGCCTCACCCCGCTTGCAAGGGAGAAGCTTCTGGTTTTTCTTGAGTTATGATGGGCAGCCAATGGACCCGCCCCTGTGGCCTCAGGAGAGGCCATTCTCCATGCCAGTTGCCATGCACTTTTGTGGAATCTTCCCCAGTCATCGCCAGGTCCTCAGTCCTCGTCTGGTGCTGAAGCGCATACCTGAGCTATCTTCGCCCATGCTGACATAAATCTTGTGGTTTCCATGGAGCCCCCACAGGGGAGTCAGTCCTCTTCTCGTTTGGAGACGTGCACGGCCGATTGCCTCTGCAGCTGCAGCCGCAGTGGAAGACTCCCCGTCTAGTGGACACAGGGATCTGTGACATGACCTCGAGGTACTACCCAGGGCTGTCACACGTGCCAGTGTGTCAGGCTTCAAGCCTTGGGGTGACAGTTGACACAGTGCAAGGCAGTCAGCTTCATCTGGAGTTAACGAGGTATTTGGGGGTCTTGGGGAATGGTGGCATGACCCCTGATGCTCCTCCCGACTTTCCTGGTGTGAGCACCTCCTCTTGGGATGCGAGGGAAGCCCCAGGATACCTTTCCCTAAGGAGCAGGAAAAGGGACCATCATCTGGAGCTTAGCAGGGGCAAACGGGGCTCCTCTTGAGTAGCAGCGGGTCCCTTGGGGTTCCTCTAGAGTTGAGACGGGTGGGGTGGGGAACTTCTTGGGTCACAGCAAGGGGGTGAAGGAGCCCTTAGAGGTCCAAGAGGGAAGGGGTGATTTCTCCTGAGATGCCGCAGCGGATAAGGGCCTCACCCCGCTTGCAAGGGAGAAGCTTCTGGTTTTTCTTGAGTTATGATGGGCAGCCAATGGACCCGCCCCTGTGGCCTCAGGAGAGGCCATTCTCCATGCCAGTTGCCATGCACTTTTGTGGAATCTTCCCCAGTCATCGCCAGGTCCTCAGTCCTCGTCTGGTGCTGAAGCGCATACCTGAGCTATCTTCGCCCATGCTGACATAAATCTTGTGGTTTCCATGGAGCCCCCACAGGGGAGTCAGTCCTCGTCTCGTTTGGAGACGTGCACGGCCGATTGCCTCTGCAGCTGCAGCCGCAGTGGAAGACTCCCCGTCTAGTGGACACAGGGATCTGTGACATGACCTCGAGGTACTACCCAGGGCTGTCACACGTGCCAGTGTGTCAGGCTTCAAGCCTTGGGGTGACAGTTGACACAGTGCAAGGCAGTCAGCTTCATCTGGAGTTAACGAGGTATTTGGGGGTCTTGGGGAATGGTGGCAAAAGCCCTGAAGCTCCTCCCGACTGTCGTGGTGCGAGTGTCTCCTGTTGGGATGTGAGGGGAGGGCTGGGAACCCTTTCCCGACAGAGCAGGAAAGAGGCCCTCATCTGGAGCTCAGCTGGGGATAACGGGGCTCATTTTCATTCTTGGCAGGACCCTTGGTGTTCCTCTCGAGTGTGGACATGTGGGTCGGGTAACTTCTTGGGTCACAGCAAAAAGGTGAATGTCCCTTTGGAGGTTCAAGAGAGAAGGGGTGATTTCCCCCGAAACGCCACAGCAGACAAGGTCCTCACCACGCTTGCAGGGGAGAGTGTTATTGTTTTTCTCAAGTTGTGGTGGGGTCCTCTCGAGTTATGACGGGGACCCCAGGGACTCGCCCCTGTGGCGTCAGGAGAGGCCAGTCTCCTTGCCATTTGCCAGGTGAATCTGGGGATTACTCCCCAATCCACTAATTCTGCTCAGTCCTCGACTTGTGCTGAGGCCGGTGTCTGAGCTTTCCTCGACCGTCCTGACCTAGGTCTTGGGGTACCCCTGAGGCCCCCACAGAGGATACAGTCCTCATCTCACCTGGCCATGTGCACGGCTATTTGCCTGACCAGCTGCAGCAGCAGTGTCAGCTCCCTGTCTTGCGCACACAGGGATCTGTGGCTTGCCCTCAGGGTCCAAAGTGCTGGCACACGTGCCAGTGTGTCGGGCGTCAAGCCTCGGGGTGACAGTCAAGGCACTGCAGGCCAGTCAGGTTCATCTGCAGTGGACTAGGCATTTGGAGGTCTTGGGGAATGGTAGCCAGATCCCTGATACTCCTCCCAACTTTCCTCGTGGAGGCACCTCCTCTTGGGAAGTGAGGGAAGCCTCAGGAAAACTTTCCCTAAGGAGCAGGAAAACGGACCATAATGTGGAGCTTAGCAGTGGCAAACGGGGCTCCTCTTGAGTGGCATTGGGTCTCTTGGTTTTCTCTCGAGTTGAGACGGGTGGGTCAGGGAACTTCTTAGGTCACAGCAAGGGGGTGAAGGAGCCCGTTGGGGTCTAAGACGGAAGGGGTGATTTCCCCAGAGACGCAGCAGTGGATAAGGGCCTCACCCCGCTTGAAAGGGAGAAGCTTCTGGTTTTTCTCGAGTTGTGGCGGGGTTTCTCAAGTTATGACGGGGAGCCCATGGACCCGCCCCTGTGGCTTCAGGAGAGCCCAGTCTCCATGCCAGTTGCCATGCGCCTTTGGGGATTCCTCTCCAGTCTGGCCGGGTCCTCAGTCCTCGTCTGGTGCTGAAGCAGGTACCTGAGATTTTCTTGCCCATTCTTACATAAATGTTGAGGTTCCCATGGAGCCCCCACAGAGGAGACAGGCCTCATCTCGCCTGGACACGTGAAGGGCTACTTTTCTGACCAGCTGCAGTAGCAGTGTCAGGCTCCCTGTGGAGCGGACACAGGGATCTGTGGCTTGCCCTCGAGGTCCAAAGTGCTGTCACCCTTGCCAGTGTATTGGGCGTCGAGCCTCGGGGTGACAATCAAGGCAGTGCAGGGCAGTCAGGTTCATCTGCAGTGGACAAGGCATTTGGGGTCTTGGGAAATGGTGTCCCAACCCCTGATGCTCCTCCTGACTTTCCTGGTGCAAGCACCTCCTTTTGGGATGCGAGGGAAGCCCCAGGATACCTTTCCCTAAGGAGCAGGAAAAGGGACCATCATATGGAGCTTAGCAGGAGCAAACGGGGCTCCTCTTGAGTCGCAGCGGGTCCCTTGGGGTTCCTCTCAAGTTGAGATGGGTGGGGTGGGGAACTTCTTGGGTCACAGCTAGGGGGTGAAGGAGCCCTTCGAGGTCCAAGTGGGAAGGAGTGATTTCTCCCGAGATACCGCAGCGGATAAGGAACTCACCCCGCTTGCAAGGGAGAAGCTTCTGGTTTTTCTTGAGTTACGACGGGGAGCCAATGGACCCGCCCCTTTGGCCTCGGGAGAGGCCATTCTCCGTGCCAGTTGCCATGAGCACTGGGGATTCCTCCCCAATCATCGCAGGGTCCTCAGTCCTCTTCTGGTGCTGAAGCCAGTACATGAGCTTTCTCGCATATGTTGACATAAATCTTGGGGTTCCCATGGAGTCCCCACAGGGGAGTCAGGCCACGTCTCACCTTGAGATGTGCACTGCCGCTTGCTTCCGCTGCAGCAGCAGTGGAAGACTCCCCGTCGAGTGGACACAGGGATCTGTGACTTGACCTCAAGGTGGTACCCAGGGCTTTCACATGTGCCAGTGTGTCAGGCTTCAAGGCTCAGGGTGACATTCGAAGCACTGCAGGGCAGTCAGGTTCATCTGGAGTTAACGAGGTATTAGGGGGGCTTGGGCAATGGTGGCAAGAACCCTGATGGTCCTCCCCACTGTCCTGGTGTGAGTGTCTCCTGTTGAGATGTGAGGGGAGCACTGGGAACCCTTTCCCGGCAGAGCTGAAAGGGACCCACATCTGAGCTTAGCAGGGGATAACGGGGTTACTTTTCATTCTTGGTGGGACACCCGGTTTTCTTCTCGAGTGGGGATGGGTGGGGCGGGGAACTTCTTGTGTCACAGCAAGAAGGTAAACGACAATTTTGAGGTCCAAGAGAGAAGGGGTGATTTCCCCCGAGAGTCCACAGCAGACAAGGTTCTCACGTTGCTTGCAGGGGAGAATCTTTTGGTTTTTCTCAAGTTGTGGCGGGGTCCTCTTGAGTTACGATGGGGAACCCAGGGACTCGGCCCGTGGCCTCAGGAGAGGCCAATCTCCTTGCCAGTTGCCAGTCGCCTCTGGGAATTCCTCACCAATCGTCTAGGGTGCTCACTCCTCGACTTGTGCTGAGGCCGGAGCCTGGGCTTTCTTCGACCGTACTGAACTAGGTTTTGGGGTACCCCTGAGACCCCCATAGAGGAGACAGGCCTCATCTCACCTGGACGCGAGCACGGCTACTTGCCTGACCAGCTGTAGCAACAGTGTCAGGCTGCATGTCGAGCGAACACAGGGATCAGTGGCTTGCCCTCGAGGTCCAAAGTGCTGTCACAGGTGCCAGTGTGTCAGGCGTCGAGCCTTGGGGTGACAGTCAAGGCAGTGCAGGGCAGTCAGGTTCATCTGCAGTGTACATGGCATTTGGGGGTCTTGGGGAATGGTGGTCCAACCGCTTGATGCTCCTCCTGACTTTCCTGGTGCGAGCAACTCCTCTTGGGATGCAAGGGAAGACCCAGGAAACCTTTCCCTAAGGAGCAGGTAAATGGATCATCTTCTGGAGCTTGGCAGTGGCAAATGGGGCTCCTTTTGAGTCACAGCGGGTCCCTTTCGGTTCCTCTCGCATTGAGACGAGTGAGGCGGGGAACTTCTTGGGTCAGTGTAAGAAGGTGAACGATCCTTTCGAGGTAAAAGAGAGAAGGGTTGATTTCCCCTGAGACGCCACAGCGGAGAAAGTCCTCACCCTGCATTCAGGGGAGAATATTTTGGTTTTTCTCAAGTTGTAGCGGGGTCCTCTCGAGTTAAGACAGGGACCACAGGGCCTCTCCCCTGTGGCCTCAGGAGGGGCCTGTCTCCATGCCAGTTGCCAGGCACCTCTGGGTATTCCACCCCAATCGTCTCAGGGTGCTCATTCCTCGACTTGTGCTGAGGCCAGAGCCTGAGCTTTCCTCGAATGTCCTGATCTAGGTCTTGGGGAAACATCGAAGCCCACACAGAGGAGACAGGCCTCGTCTCGCTTCAACACGTGAACAGCTACTTGCCTGACCAGCTGCAGCAGCAGTGTCAGGCTCCATGTCGAGCGGACACTGGGATTTGTGGCTTGCCCTCGAGGTCCTACCCAGGGTTGTCATACTTGCCAGTGTGTCAGGCGTCCAGCCTTGGGGTGACAGTCAAGACAGTGCACAGCAGTCAGGTTTGTCTGCAGTGGACAAGGCATTTAGGGGTTCTGGGGAATGGTGGCCCAACCTCTGATGCTTTTCCAGACTTTTGTGGTGCGAGTACCTCCTCTTGGGATGTGAGGGAAGCCCTAGGATACCTTTCCCTAAGGAGCAGGAAAAGGGACCATCCTCTGGAGCTTAGCAGGGGCAAACGGGGCTCCTCTTGAGTGGCAGCGGGTCCCTTGGGGTTCCTTTCGAGTTGAGACGGGTCGGGCGGGGAACTCCTTGGGTCACAGAAAGGGGGGGAGGGATAAGCCCTTCGAGGTCCAAGAAGGAAGGGGTGATTTCCCCAGAGATGCCATAGCGGATAAGGGCCTCACCCTCCTTGCAAGGGAGAAGTTCTGGATTTTCTGGAGTTGCAGCAGGGTTTCTTGAGTTACGACGGGGAGCCCATGGACCTGCCCCTGTGGCCTCGGGAGAGGACAGTCTCCGTGCCAGTTGTCATGCGCCTTTGGGGAATCCTCCCCAGTCATCGCTGGGTCCTCAGACTTCGTCTGGTGCTGAAGCCATTACCTGAGCTTTCCTCGCCCATGCTGACATAAATCTTGCGGTTCCCATGGAACCCCAAAGGGGAGTCAGGCCTCGTCTCGCCTGGAGATGCGCACTACAGCTTGCCTCTGCAGCTGCAGCAGCAGTGTAAGGCTCCCCGTCGAGTGGACACAGGGATCTGTGACTTGACCTCGAGGTACTACACGGGGCTGTCACACGTGCCAGTGTGTCAGGCATCAAGCTTCGGGGTGACAGGCNGCGCACTACAGCTTGCCTCTGCAGCTGCAGCAGCAGTGTAAGGCTCCCCGTCGAGTGGACACAGGGATCTGTGACTTGACCTCGAGGTACTACACGGGGCTGTCACACGTGCCAGTGTGTCAGGCATCAAGCTTCGGGGTGACAGGCGACGCAGTGCAGGACACTCAGGTTCATCTTGAGTAAACGAGGTATTTGGGGGTCTTTGGAATGGTTGCAAGACCCCTAATGCTCCTCCCGACTGTCCTGGTGAGAGTGTCTCCTGTTGGAATGAGAGGGGAGCGCTGGGAACCCTTTCCTGACAGAACAGGAAAGGGACCCTCATCTGGAGCTAAGCAGGGGATAACGGGGCTCCTTTTCATTCTTGGCAGGACCCTCGGTGTTCCTCTGAGTGGGGACAGGTGGGGCGCGGAACTTCTAGGGTCACAGCAAGAAGGTGAACGACCCTTTTGAGGTCCAAGAGAGAAGGGGTGATTTCCCCTGTGTCGCCACAGCAGACAAGGTCCTCAATCCTCTTGCAGGGGAGAAACTTTTGGTTTTTCTCGAGTTGCGGCAGGGTTCCTCGAGTTACGATGGGGACCCAAGGGACTCGCCCCTGTATCCTCAGGAGAGTCCAGTCTTGGTGCCAATTGCCAGGCACCTCTGGAGATTTCTCCCCAATCGTCTCAGGGTGCTCAGTCCTCGACTTGTGCTGAGGACAGAGCATGAGCTTTCCTTGACCATCCTTACCTAGGTCTTGGGGTACCCCTGAGTCCCCCACAGAGGAGGCAGGCCTCTTCTCGCCTGGACACATGCACGGCTACTTACCTGACCAGCTGTAGCAGCAGAGTTAGGTTCCATGTCGAGAGGACACAGGGATCTGTGGCTTGCCCTCGAGGTCCAAAGTGCTGTCACACTTGCCAGTGTGTCGGGCGTCGAGCCTCGGGGTGACAGTCAAGGCAGTACAGGGCAGTCAGGTTCATCTGGAGTGAAGGATGTATTGGGGGTCTTTGGGAATGGTGGCAAGACCCGTGATGCTCCTCCCGACTGTCCTGGTGCAAGTGTCTCCTGTTGGGATGTTAGGGGAGCGCTGGGAACCCTTTCCTGACATAGCAGGTAAGGGACCCTCATCTGGAGCTCAGCAGGGGAGAACGGAGCTCCTTTTCATTCATGGCAGGACACTCGGTGTTCCTCTCGAGTGGGGACAGTTCGGGCCGGGATCTTCTTGGGTCTCAGCAAGAAGGTGAATGACCCTTTTGAGGTCCAAGAGAGAAGGGGTGTTTTCTCCCAAGACGACACAGCGGACAATGTCCTCAGCCCGCTTGCAGGAGAGAGACTTTTGGTTTTTCAAGATGTGGTGGGGTCCTCTCGAGTTATCATGGGGACCCCAGGGACTTGACTCTGTGGCCTCAGGCGAGGCCAGTCTCCATGCCATTTGACAGGCGCCTCTGGGGATTCCTCCCCCATGGTCTCAGGGTGCTGAGTCCGTGACTTGTGCTGAGGCCGGAGCCTGAGCTTTCCTTGACCTTCCTGAACTAGGTCTTGGGGTATGCCTGACGTCACCAGAAAGGAGACAGGCCTCATCTCGCCTGGACACGTGCACGGCTACTTGTCTGACCAGCTGCAGCTGCAGTGTCAGGATCCACATCGAGCGGACACAGGGATCTATGGCTTGCCTCGTGGTCCTTACCAGGGCTGTCACACCTGCCAGTGTGTCGGGCGTCCATGCTCGGGGTTAAGGTCAAGTCAGTGTAGGCAGTCCGGTTCATCTGCAGTGGACAAGGCATTTGGGGTTCTTGGGGAATGGTGGCGCAACGCCTGATGCTCCTCCCACCTATCCTGGTGCAAGAACCTCCTCTTGGGATGCGAGGGAAGCCCCAGGAAATCTTTCCCTAAGGAGCAGGAAAAGGGACGATCTTCTAGAGCTTAGCAGGGGCAAATGGGGCCCTCTTGAATTGCAGCAGGTCTCATTTGGTTCCTCTCGAGTTGAGACGGGTAGGGTGGGGAAATTTTTGGGTCACAGCAAGGGGGTGAAGGAGCACTTCGAGGTCCAAGACGGAAGGTGTGATTTCTCCTGAGACGCCGCAGCACATAAGGGCCTCACCCCGCTTGCAAGGGAGAAGCTTCTGGTTTTTCTCGAGTTGGGGCGGGTTTTCTTGAGTTACGACGGGGAGCCGATGGACTCGCCCCTGTGGCCTCAGGGGAGGCCAATCTCCGTGCAGGTTTCCATGCACCTTTGGGGATTGCTCCCCAGCCATCGCCGGTCCTCAGTTCTTGTCTGGTGCTGAAGCCAGTACCTGAGCTTTCCTCGCCCATGCTGACATAAATCTTGGGGTTCCCATGGAGCTCTCTCAGTAGAGTCAGGCCTTGTCTCGCCTGGAGGCATGCACTGCCGCTTGTCTCCGCAGCTGCAGCAGCAGTGTAAAGCTCCCCGTCGAGTGGACAGAGGGATCTGTGACTTGACCTCGAGGTACTACCCAGGGCTGTAACACGTGACAGTGCATCAGGCTTTGAGCCTCGGGGTGAGAGTCGATGCAGGCAGGGCAGTCGTGTTCATCTGGAGTGTACGAGGTATTTGGGGGTTTTGGGGAATGATGGCAAGACCCCTGATCCTCCTCTCCACTGTCCTGGTGCGAGTGTTTCCTGTTGGGATGTAAAGGTAGCGCTGGGAACCCTTTCCCAACAGAGTAGGAAAGGGACCCTCATCTGGAGCTCAGGAGGGGATAACGGGGCTATTTTTCATCCTTGGCGGGACCCTCAGTGTTCCTCTCGAGTGGTGAAGGGTGGGGCGGGGAATTTCTTGTGTCACAGCAAGAAGGTGAACGACCATTTCGAGTTCCAAAAGAGAAGGTGTTATTTCCTCCAGACGCCACAGCGGACAAGGTCCTCACCACGCTCGCAGGGGAGAATCTTTTGTTTTTTCTCAAGTTGTGTCAGGGTCCTCTCGAGTTATGACGGGGACCCCAGAGACTCGACCTTGTGGCCTCAGGACAGGCCAGTATCCGTGCCAGTTGCCAGGCGCCTCTGGGGATTCCGCCCCAATCGTCTCAGGGTGATCAGACGTCAACTTTTGTTGAGGCCGGAGCCTAAGCTTTCCTCGATCATCCTGACTTAGGTCATAGGGTACCCCTGAGGCCCCCACAAAGGAGACAGGCCTCGTCTTGTGTGGACACGTGCACGGCTCCTTGACTGACCAGCTGCAGCAGCAGTGTCAGGCTCCATGTCCAGCGAACACAGGGATCTGTGGCTTGGCCTCCAGGTCCTTCCTAGGGCTGTCACACCTGCCAGAGTGTCGGGTGTCGATCCTTGGGATGACAGTCAAGGGAGTGCAGGGCAGTCAGGTTCATCTGGAGTCAACGAGGTATTTGGGGGTCTTGGGGAATGGTGGCAAAATCCCTGATGCTCCTCCCGACTGTTCTGGTGTGAGTGTCTCCTGTTAGGATATGAGGGGAGCGCTGGGATCCCTTTCCCCACAGAGCAGGAAAGGGACCCTCATCTGGAGCTCAGCAGGGGATAACAGGGCTCCTTTTCATTCTTGGCGGGACCCTCGGTGTTCCTCTAGAGTGGGGATGGGTGGGGCGGGGAACTACTTGGGTCACAGCGAGCAGGAGAATGATCCTTTTGAGGTCAAAGAGAGAAGGTGCCATTTTCCCCATTATGCCAGAGAAGACAAGGGCCTCACCCCGCTTGCAGGGTAGAATCTTTGGTTTTTCTCAGGTTGTGGCGGGGTCCTCTTGAGTTACGATGGGGACCCAATCGTCTCGCCCCTGTGTCCTCAGGTGAGGCCAGTCTCCGTGCCAGTTGCCAGGCGCCTCTGGGGATTTCTCCCCAATCGTCTCAGAGTGGTCAGTCCTCGACTTGTGCTGTGGCCTGAGCCTCAGCTTTGCTCGCCAGTCCTGACCTAGGTCTTGGGGTATCCCTCAGACCCCCACAAAGGAGACAGGCCTCATCTCGCCTGGACACGTGTACGGCTACTTGCCTGACCAGGTGCAGCAGCAGTGTCAGTCTCCATGTCGAGCGGACACAGGGATCTGTGGGTTGTCCTCAAGGTCCAAATTGCTGTCACACGTGCCAGTGTGCCAGTGTGCCAGTGTGCCGAACATCGACCCTCGGGGTGACAGTCAAGACATTGCAGGGCAGTCATTTTCAACTGCAGTGGACAAGGCATTTGGGTGTTTTGGAGAATGGTGGCCCAGCCCCAGATGCTCCTCCCGACTTTCCTAGTGCGAGCACCTCCTCCTGGGATGCGAAGGAAGCCCCAGGAAACCTTTCCCTAAGGAGCAGGAAACGGGACCATCATCTGGAGCTTAGCAGGGCAAACAGAGCTCCTCTTGAGTCGCAGCAGGTCTCTTGGAGTTCCCCTCCCTTGAAGACAGTTCAGGCAGGGAACTTCATGTTTCACAGCAAGGGGCTGAAGGAGCCCTTCGAGGTCCAAGAGGGAAGGGGTAATTTCCCACGAGATACCGCAGCAGATAAGGGCCTCACCCTGCTTGCAAGGGAGAAGCTTCTGGTTTTCCTCGAGTTGCAGCAGGGTTTTTCGAGTTACGATGGGGAGCTCATGGACCTGCCCCTGTGGCCTCAGGAGAGGCCAGTCTTCATGCCAGTTGTCATCCTCCCCAGTCATTGCCAGGTCCTCAGTGGTCCTTTGGTGCTGAAACCGGTACCTGAGTTTTCCTCGCCCATGCTGACATATATATTGGGGTTCCCATGGATCCCACACATGGGAGTCAGGCCTCATCTCCCCTGGAGACATGCACTGCCGGTTGCCTCCACAACTGCAGGAGCAGTGTAAGACTCCCCGTCAGGTGTACACAGGGATCTGTGACTTGACCTAGATGTACTACCAAGTGCTGTCACACGTGCTAGTGTGTCAGGCTTCGAGCCTCGAGGTGACAGTAGACGCAGTGCAGGGCAGTCAGGTTCATCTGGAGTCAACGAAGTATTTGGGGGTCTTGGGGAATGGTGGCAAGACACCTGATGCTCCACCCGACTCTCCTGGTGCGAGTGTCTCTTGTTGGGATGTGAGGGGAGCACTGGGAATCATTTCCCGACAGAGCAGGAAAGGGACCCTCATCTGGAGCTCAGCAGGTGATAACAGGGCTCCTTTTCATTCTTGGTGGGACCCTCGGTGTTCCTCTCAAGTAGGGACAGGTGGGGCGGGGAACTTCTTGGGTCACAGCAAGAAGGTGAATGACACTTTTGATGTCGAAGAGAGAAGGTGTGATTTCCCCTGAGTCGCCACAGCAGACAAGGTCCTCACCCCTCATGCAGGGGAGAATCTTTTGGTTTTTCTCAAGTTGTGGCGGGGTCCTCTCGAGTTACGATGGGTACCCATTGGTCTCGACCCTGTGGCTTCAGGAGAGGCCAGTCTCCGTGCCAGTTGCCAGGTGCCTCTGTGGATTTCTCCCCAATCATCTCAGGGTGCTCAGTCCTTGACTTTTGATGAGACTGGAGCCTGAGCTTTCCTCTACCGTCCTGACCTAACTCTTGTGTACCCATGAGGCCCCCACAGAGGAAACAGGCCTCGTCTTGCCTGGGCACATTCACGGCTACTTGCCTCACCAGCTGCAGCAGCAGTGTCAGGCTCCATGTCTACCGGACAGAGGCAAGCCTGGCTTGCCCTCGAGGTTCAAAGGGCTGTCACACGTGCCATTGTGTCGGGCGTAGAGTCTCGGGGTGACGGTCAAGGCAGTGCAGGGCAGTCATGTTCATCTGCAGTGGACAAGGCATTTGGGGGTCTCGGGGAATGGTGGCCCAACCCCTGATGCTCCTCCCGACATTCCTGATGGGAGCATCTCCTCTTGGGATGCGAGGGAAGACCCAGGAAACCTTTCCCTATGGAGCAGGAAACGGACCATTATCTGGAGCTTAGCAGGGGGAAACGGGGTTTTTCTTGAGTCGCAGCGTGTCCCTTGGGGTTCCTCTCAAGTTGATACGTGTAGGGTGGGGAATTTCTTGGTTCATAGCAAGGGGGTGAAGGAGCCCTTCGAGGTCCAAGAGGTAACGGATGATTTTCCCCCAGATGCCGCAGCGGATAAGGGCCTCACCCCGCTTGCAAGGGAGAAGCTTCTGGTTTTTCTAGAGTTGCGGTGGGGTTTCTTGAGTTCCGATGGGGACCACAGGGACTCGCTCCTGTGGCCTCAGGAGATGCCAGTCTCCGTGCCAGTTGCCATGTGCCTTTGGGTATTCCTCCCCAGTCATTGCTGGGTCCTCAGTCCTCGTCTGGTGCTGAAGCCGGTACCTGAGCTTTCCTCGCCCATGCGGAAATAAAACTTGGGGTTCCCATGGAGCCCCACAGGGGAGTCAGGCCACATCTCGCCTGGAGACTTGCACTGCCACTTGCCTCCGCAGCTGCAGCTGCAGTGTAAGGCTTCACGTCGAGTGGACACAGGGATCTTTGACTTGACCTCGAGGTTCTACCCAGGGCTGTCACAGGTGCCAGTGTGTCAGTCATCGAGCCTCGGGTGACAATCGCCGCAATGCAGGGCAGTCAGATTATTATGTAGTGAACGACGTATTTGAGGGTCCCAGGGAATGTTGTCAAGACCCCTGATGCTCCTCCAGACTGTTCTGGTGCATGTGTCTTTTTTGGGGATGTGAGGGGAGCGCTGGAAACACTTTCCCGACAAAGCAGGAAAGGGACAGTCATCTGGAGCTCAACAGGGGATAACAGGGCTCCTTTTTTTTCTTGGCGGGACCCTCGGTGTTCCTGTCGATTGTGAAAGGGTTGGGCGTGGAACTTCTTGGGTTACAGCAGGAAGGTGAATGAAACTTTAGAGGTCCAAGAGAGAAGGGGTGATTTCCCCCGAGACGCCACAGCAGACAAGGTTCTCACACCACTTGCAGGGGAGAATCTTTTGGTTTTTCTCAAGTAGTGGCAGGGTCTGCTTGAGTTACGTCGGGGAACCCAGGGACTCGCCCCTCTGGCCTCAGGAGAGGCCAGTCTCCGTGTCAGTTGCCAGGCGCTTCTGGGCATTCCTTCCCAGTCATCTCAGGGTGCTCAGTCCTCGACTTGTGCTGAGGCCGGAACCTGATCTTTCCTCGATCGTCCTGACCTAAGGCTTGGGGAAACCCTGAGGCCCCCACAGAGGTGACAGGCCTTGTCTCGCCTGGACACGTGCATGGCTATTTGCCTGACCAGCTGCAGCAGCAGTGTCAGGCTCCATGTCGAGCGGACGCAGGGATCTGTGGCTTACCCTTGAGGTCCAAAGTGCTGTCACACATGCCAGTGTGTCGGGTGTCGAGACTCGGGGTAACAGTCAAGGCAGTGCAGGGCAGTCAGGTTCATCTGCAGTGGACAAGGCATTTGTGGGTCTTGGGGAATTGTGTCCCAACCCCTGATGCTCCTGCCCACTTTCCTGGTGGGAACACCTCCTCTTGGGGTGCGAGGGAAGCCCCAGGAAACCTTTCCCTAAGGAGTATAAAAAGGGACCATCATCTGGAGCTTAGCAGGGGCAAATGGGGCTCCACTTGAGTCGCAGAGGGAACCTTGGGGTTCCTCTCACGTTGAGATGGGTGGGGTGGGGAACTTCTTGGGCCATAGCAAGGGGGTGACGGAGCGATTCGAGGTCCTTGAGGGAAGGATGATTTCCCCCAAGATGCCACAGGGGATAAGGGCCGCTTGCAATCGAGAAGGTTCTGGCTTTTCTCGAGTTTTGGCAGGGTTTCTTGAGGTATTACGGGGAGCCCATGGAACCTCCCCTGTGGCCTCAGGAGAGGCCAGTCTCCGTGCAAGTTGTGAAGCGCATCTGGGGATTCCTCCCCACTCGTCACGGGGTCCTCAGTCCTCGTCTGATGCTGAGGCCGAAACCTGAGCTTGCTTTGCCCATGCTTACATAGGTACTGGGGTTCCCCTGGAGACCCAGAGGGGAGTCAGGCCTCGTCTAGCCTGGAGACATGCACGGATGCATTTCTCCCAAGCTGCAGCAGCAGTGTCTGGCTCCCCATCGAGTGGACACAGGGATCTGTGGCTTGCCCTCGAGGTACTCCAGGACTGTCAAACGTGCTAGTGTGTCGGGCGTCGAACCTTGGTGTGACAGTCGAGGCTGTACAGGGCAGTCATGTTCATCTGGAGTGGACGAGGCATTTGGCATCTTGGGGGAATGGTGGCACGACCCCTGGTGTTCCTCTCGACTTTCCTGGTGCGAGTGCCTCCTTTTGAAATTCAAGAGAAGAGCCAGGAATCCTTACCCGAGGGAGCAAGAAAATGGACCCTCATCTGGAGAAGAGCAGGAGGAAATGGAGCTCCTCTTGAGTCACGGCAGAACCCTTTGCATTCCTCTCGAGAGGGGACGGGTGGGTCGTGAAACTTTGTGGGTCGCAACAAGGGTATGAAGCAGCCTTTTGAGGTCTAAGACTGAAGAGGTGATTTCCTCTGAGACACCGCAGCGGACAAGGGCCTCACCCCACTTGCAGGGGAGAAGTTCCTGGTTTTTCTCAAGTTGCAGCGGTGTACTCTGGAGTTAGGATGAAGACCCCAGGAACCCACCCCTGTGGCCTCAGGAGAGGCCAGTCTGTGTGAGTTGCGAGGAGCCTCTGGGGATTCCTCCCCAGTAGGTGCCGGTTCCTCAGTCCTAGTCTGGAGCTGAGCCCAGAGCATGAGCTTTCTTCGTCCATGCTTACATGGGTCTTGGGGTTCCCCTGGAGGCTCCACAGGGGAGTCAGTCCTAGTCTCGCATGGAGAGAAGCAAGGCTGCTTTCCTCCTGAGCTGTAGCAGCAGTGTCAGGCTCCCCGTTGAGCAAACACAGGGATCTGTGGCTTGCACTCGAGGTTCTACAGGACTGTCATTGTGCCAGGATGGCATGAGTCAATTTTATGGGTTACAATCGAGGCAGTGCAGGGCATTCAGGTTCATCTGGAGTGGACTGAGGTATTTGGGGGTCTTGGGGAATGGTGGCACGTGCCTTCGAGTTCCTCCTGACTCTCCTGGGGTGAGCACCTCCTCTTGGGAGGCAATAGAAATGCCGGGAATCCTTTCCTGACAATGGAGGGAAAGGGACCCTCATCTGGAGCTGAGCAGGGGAAAACAGGGCTCCTCTTGACATGCGGTAGGAGCCTCGATATTCCTCTTGTGTGGGGACGGGTGGGTCAGGGAAATTCATGGGTCACAGCAAGAATGTGAAGGAGCCTTTCAAGGTCCAAGAAGGAAGGGTTGATTTCACCCGAGATGCCACTGCATACAAGAGCCTCACGCCACCTGCCAAGGAGAAGCTCCTGGTTTTTCTCGAGTTTCAGCAGAGTCCTCTTGAGTTACGACGGCAATCCCAGGGACCCGCCCTTGTTGCCTCAGGAGAGGCCAGTCTCCGAGTGAGTTGTGAAGGGCCTCTGGGGATTCCTACCCAGTTGGCGCTGGGCCCTCAGTCCTCATCTGGAGCTGAGGCCAGAGCCTGAGCTTTCCTCGCCCATGCTGACATGGGTCTTGGGGTTCCCCTGGAGCTTCCACAGGAAAGTCAGGCCTCGTCTCGCATGGAGACGTGCACGGCCTGTTTCTTCTCGAGCTGAATCAGCGGGGTCAGGCTCCCCGTCGAGCGGACACAGGAAAGTGTGGCTTGCCATCGAGGTGCCACAGGGCTATCACATATACCAGCGTGGTGCGAGTCGATCCTCGGGGTGACAGTGGAGGCAGTGCAGGTCAAACAGATTCATCTGGTGTGGACTGAGGCATTTGGGGGTCTTGGGGAATGGTAGCAT
Organism: Nanger granti; assembly: GCA_006408635.1. Taxonomy (NCBI): domain Eukaryota; kingdom Metazoa; phylum Chordata; class Mammalia; order Artiodactyla; family Bovidae; genus Nanger; species Nanger granti. The sequence goes on from SJYD01062085.1 coordinate 95,668, forward strand.
GACATCTGGTGTTCCTCCCGTCTCTCCCGGTGTGAGCGCCCCCTCTTGGGAGGCAAGGGGGCGCCAGGAATCCTTTCCCGATGGGGCAGGGAAAGGGACCCTCATCTGGAGCTGAGCAGGGGAAAAGGGGCCTCCTCTTGAGTCGCAGCAAAACCCTCGGTGTTCATCTCAAGTGGGAACGGGTGGGTTGGTGACTTTCATGTCACAGCAAGGGTGTGGANAGGAATCCTTTCCCGATGGGGCAGGGAAAGGGACCCTCATCTGGAGCTGAGCAGGGGAAAAGGGGCCTCCTCTTGAGTCGCAGCAAAACCCTCGGTGTTCATCTCAAGTGGGAACGGGTGGGTTGGTGACTTTCATGTCACAGCAAGGGTGTGGAAGGAGCTATTTTGTGTCCAAGAGGGAAGGAGTGATTTCCCCTGAGACGCCACAGTGGACAAGGGACTCACCCTCCCTGCAGGGGAGAAGCTCCTGGTTTTTCTCGAATTGCAACGGGGTCTTCATGAGTTACGACAAGGACACCAGGGACATACCCTCAAGAGAGGCCACTCTCCGTGAAAGTTGCGAGGGGCCTCTGAGGATTCCTCCTCAGTCAGCGCCAGGGCCTCAGTGTTTATCTGGAGCTGAAACCAGAGCCTGAGCTTTCCTTGCCCATGCTGAAATGGGTCTTGGGGTTCCCCTGGAGCCTCCGCAGGAGAGTCAGGCCTCGTCTCGCATGGAGACATGCATGGTTGCTTTCCTCCCGAGCTGCAGCAGCAGTGTCAGGCTACCCATTGAGCGGACACAGGAATCTGTGGCTTGCCCTCGAGGTGACACAGGGGTGTCACACGTGCCAACATGGCGTGAGTCAATCCACGGGGTGACAGTCGATGCAGTGCAGAGCATTTAGGTTCATCTGGAGTGGACTGAGGCATTTGGGGTCTTGGGGAATGGTGGCACGACCCCTGGAGTTTCTCCTGACTCTCCAGGGGCGGGTGCCTCCTCTTGGATGTGAGGGGAGCACTGGTAATCCTTTCCTGACAAAGCAGGGAAACAGACCCTCATCTGGAGTTGAGCATGTGAAAACGAGGCTCCTCTTGCATCACGGTGGGACCCTCGCTGTTCCTCTCGAGTGGGGACGGGTTGGTAGGGGAAATTCACGGGTTGCTGCAAGGGCATGAAGGAGACTTATGAGGTCCAAGAGGGAAGTGGTGATTTCCCTCAAGATGCCACAGCGGACAAGGACTCACCACGCCTGCAGGGGAGAAGCTCCTGTATTTTCATGAGTTTCAGCGGGGTACTCTCGGGTTACGTCGGGGACACCAAGGATCATCTGCATTGATGCAGATGCTTTTACAGATGCTTTTACACCAGGGAAGCTCCCAAAAGTTTAAAAGAAATTTCAGGTGTCCAAACAGGTTAAAAAAAAAAAGAAAAACAGGTTTTTTTTTTAATAGTGTTGAATAAAAATCTCTACACAGAAGCATTCAGATAATTGGCATTGATACTCAGCAGTCCATCAAGTATGTGAAGCTAACTCCTCTCTCCTTAAATGTAGGTCCTGAATTATGACTTCCTCCTTAATAAGGCACTCAGGATGGATGTAGGGGAAATCAAGAATAAAGACAAATGACAAATGTTGGGGAAAATGTACAGAAATTGGAACTCAAATTTTACTTGTGGAGATGTAAAATGGTGCGATCTACGTGTGCAAAACCAGTATTTTCTCAAAAATATAAAAATGCAATTATCAGATCACTCAGCAGTAGCCACAGGACCTAAAATGGTTAGTTTTTATTCCAATCCCAAAGAAAGGCAATGCCAAAGAATGTTCCAACTACCACACAGTTGCACTCATCTCAGACATTAGCAAAGTAATGCTCAAAATTCTCCAAGCCAGGCTTCAACAGTATGTGAACCATGAACTTTCAAATGTTCAAGCTGGGTTTAGAAAAGGGAGAAGACCCAAAGATCAAATTGCCAACATCCGTTGGTTCATTGAAAAAGCAAGAGAGAAAAACTTCCAGGAAAATATCTACTTCTGCTTTTTTGACAATGACAAAGCCTTTGAATGTGTGTAGGACCAGAAACTGTGGAAAATTCTTAAAGAGATGGGAATGCCAGACCTTCTTACCTGCCTCCTGAGAAATCTGCATGCAGGTCAAAAAGCAACAGTTAGAACTGGACATAGAACAACGGACTGGATCCAAATCGGGAAAGGAATACAGCAAGGCTGTATATTGTCACCATGCTTATTTAACTTATATTCAGAGTACATCATGTGAAATCCCAGGGCCAGATGAAGCACAAGCTGGAATCAAGACTGCTGGAAGAAATATCAATAATCTCAGATACACATATGACACCACTCTTATGCAGAAAGCAAAGAAGAACTGAACAGACTCTTCATGAAAGTGAAAGAGGAGAGTGAAAATGTTGGCTTAAAACTCAGTATTCATGAAACCAGCATCAAAAGAGACACGTGTACCCCAATGTTCTTTGCAGCTCTGTTTATAATAGCCAGGACATGGAAGCAACCTAGATGTCAATCAGCAGATGAATGGATAAGAAAGCTGTGGTACATATATACAATGGAATATTACTCAAGCCATTAAAACTAATACATTTGAATCAGTTCTAATGAAGTGGATGAAACTGAAGCCTATTATACAGAGTGAAGTAAGCCAGAAAGAAAATCACAAATACAGTATACTAATGCATGTATATGGAATTTAGAAAGATGGTAATGACAACCCTGTATGCGGGACAGCAAAAGAGACACAGATGTATTAAACAGTCTTTTGGACTCTGCGGGAGAGAGCGAGTGTAGGATGATATCAGAGTATAGCATTGAAACATGTAAAATATCATATATGAAATGAACCACCAGTCCAGGTTTGATGCATGATACAGGATGCTCAGAGCTGGTGCACTGAGACGACCCAGAAGGATGGGATGGGGAGGGAGGTGAGAGGGGGGTTCAGGATGGGGAACACATGTACACTCATGGCGGATTCAAGTCAATATATAGAAAAACCAATACAATATTGTAAAGTATAATCAATCATGCTTGAAAGAATATTAAAAAAAAAAACACCTCAGTATTCAGAAAATTAAGATAATGGCACCCGATCACATCAGTTCATGGCAAATAGATGGGGAAACAATGACAAGGGTTACAGACTTTATTTTGGGGGTTTCCAAAATCACTGCAGATGGTGACTGCAGCCATGAAATTAAAAGACACCTGCTTCTTGGAAGAAAAGTTATGACCAACCTAGACAACATATTAAAAAGCAGAGACATTACCA
>SJYD01062085.1:114549-131946 GCA_006408635.1 Nanger granti
GTAAAAGTTCCATTATGTTATCTCTGTAGGAGAGATCCAGTGATCCTAGGTCTGTTTGGAAATTTCTTGGATACTGCAGGGACACAGAGTGTGAACCTGGTTATTGAACCTTGTTGGCAGAATTAGTATTTTTTCTTTGTTGGTGCTAAAAGGGTGTGGGTTGGCAGCTGCCTGAGAATCCATTCAAATGATGTTTTCCTACTTATGACATCAATAGGGTTGGTCAAACTTTTTTGATTTCTTGTATAAGCAGGCAGCTTGCAACTCCTTGATGCAGGATCATTTCCATTAGAATGTCAACTAATCAAGGGAACAACAGTATGGCATTCAGCATGCTTAGACAATTTTCCAAGCCTGTTTCCTCAGGGGCTGACGCAATATAAGCTAGGAATGGGCTCAAAAGGCTCAGAAAATGCAGGGAAATATACTGCCTATGACCCTGGAAATTAGGGCCTCTTGCAAACCTGGAGTTCTCACATCTTTGAATCTAGACAGTTGCTGATAGATAGATGTCTGAAAAACACTCTGTTTTTATACCTTTCATTCATCTGGGAAGTGGGGTCACCCTGAGGACTATGGATGTGTGATTCCAAGTGCAGATTTAGGACAGAGTGCACTCCCTGGAGACTGTGGTCATGTGATCCAAAATGCATGCTTTAGGAGGGTGGTCACCATAGACACTGTGAATATGCTGCTCCAGGTATAGGGTCTAGGAAGTGGGGTTACCCTGCCAATTGTGGACATGTTTACACAGGGGCAGGATCTGAGAGATGGGGTCATCCCAGAGGCTGTGCCTGTATGACCCCAGGTACAGGGTCTGCAGATATGTTTCACCCTAGAGACTATGGAATGTGACCCCAGGTGCAGGAACTGGTTGGTTGGGGTAAGCCTGGAGACTCTGTGACTCAAAGTGCAGGTTATGGGGAGGGTCTCACCCAATAGATTGTGGACATATAACCCCAGATACATGGTCAGTGAGATGAGGTCACCCTGGAGACTGTGAATATGTTACCTCAGGTGCAGATTCTGGGAGGGGTTTACACTGGAGACTGTGGTCATGAGAACCCAGAGGTAGGGTCTGTAAGGTTAGATCATCTCAGTACTGTGGTCCTGACACCCTAGACCAGGGTCAGTGAAGTTGGGTCACCCTGAAAAGTGTGGACGTGTGACCCCAAGTATATAATCTGGGGAAGAATGTTACCTTGGAGACTGTGGACATGTGGACACCAGGTGCAGGGTCTGGGAGGGGTGTCAAGCTGGATACTGTGGACCTGTGAACCAAGGTGCAGGGTCTGGATGGAGTCACATATGAGACTTTGGATATGTGAACCAAGGTGCAGGGTCTGGATAGGGTCACATAAAAGACTGTGGATATGTGACCCCAGGTACAGTGTCTGGGAAGGGTGTCACCCTGGAGACTATCCACTTGTGACTCCAGGTTCAGGATGTGTGAGAGGGGTCACCTTTGAGACTGGACATGTGACCACAGGTACTTGGTGGGGGGTGGTGGTGGAATCACACTGGTGAGTGTGGACAAGTGACACCAGTGACAGGGCCTGGGAGGAGGGGTCACCCTGGGGGCTGTGGACATGTGACCCCAAGTGCTGAGTCATGGAGGGGGCTCACCCTGGGAGATATGGAGGTGTGTTTCCAGTTACAAGGTCAGGGAGGGTATCAGCCTGGAAACTGCAGATATTTGACCCCAGGTACAGGGTCTGGGAGGGTGGTCACACTGGAGATTGTGCATGGATGACACCAGGTTCAGGATCTGGGTGGGGATGTCATCCTGGATATTTTGTAACTGTGACCTCAGGTACAGTTGTATGTACAGGGTATGAAGGGTGTCCTCTGGAGATGGCAGATATTTGACCCAAGGTACAGGGTCTGGGTGGGGGTTCACATGTGAGACTGTGCACATGTGATCCAGGTACAAGGTCTGGGGAATGACAGCACCCCGGAGACTATGGATATATGTCACCAGGTACTGGGTCTGGGAGAATGCACATGGTAGAGACTAGATATGTAACCCCAAATACAGTGTCTGGGAGAGGTCACCCAGGAGACTGAAGACATTTGATCTCAGATAAAGGATCTGGGATGATGTCATCCTGGAAACTGTAGACATGTAACATGAACATATGGTCTGGGAGGGGAGCTCACAATGGAAACTGTGGCCGTGTCATCCCAGGTGGTAGGACTAATGTGGTAGTGTCACCCTGAAGTCTGTGGACTGTATCCACAGGTATAGGTTGGGAGGGGGGTGTCACCCTGGAGACCGGAAATGTGACCAGAGGTTCAAAATCTGGGAGTGGTGGTCACCATGGAGACAATGTACATGTTATCAGAGGTAAAAAGTTCTGGTGAGGTGGGGTCACCATGGAGAATGTGGATGTGGGATCCCAGGTGTAGGGTCTGGCAGAGGCGGTTATCCTGGAAACTGGAAATGTGACCCCAAGTACAGGGTCTGGTTGAGGTGTCACCAAGGAGACTGTGGACATTTGACCCCAGAATCCCAGGTGCTAGGACTAATGTGGTAGTGTCACCCTGAAGTCTGTGGACTGTATCCACAGGTATGGGTTGGGAGGGGGTGTCAACCTGGAGACTGGAAATGTGACCAGAGGTTCAAAATCTGGGAGTGGTGGTGCATGGAGACAATGTACATGTGACCAGAGGTAAAAAGTTCTGGTGAGGTGGGGTCACCATGGAGAATATGGATGTGTGACCCCAGGTGTAGGGTCTGGCAGAGGCAGTTACCCTGGAAACTGGAAATGTGACCCCAAGTACAGGGTCTGGTTGAGGTGTCACCAAGGAGACTGGACATTTGACCCCAGGTGCTTGTATTTCAAAGGGGTGACCATTTAGCCTGAGGATTTCTGACCCCCAGGTGAAAAGTCTGGGAGTAAGACTCACCCTGGACTGCAGTTATTTAACACCATATGCACGGTCTGGAGAGAGGGCTCTCTGTGGAGACTGTGGACATGAGACCCCAGGTGCAGGTTCTGTGAGTTGATTTCTCCCTGGAGAAAGTGGACGGGTGACCCAAAATGCAGTGTCTGGGGTAGAGGCTGATGCTGGAGCCTGTGGATGTGTAAAGCCAGGTGAAGTGTCTGGGAAGTGGGGTCACCGTGGAGACTGTGGGCATGTGAACCTCAGTGCAGGGTCTGGGAGAGTGTTCACCCTAGAGACTATGGATATGTGACCCTATGAAGAGGGTCTATGAAGGGGTTCATCAGGGAAACTGTGGCCATGTGAAACCAGGTAAAGGATCTGATGCAGGGTGTGAATACGGAGACTATGGTCATATAACCCCTGATGCAGGGGAAAAAGGGGTCACCCTGAAAACTGTGGGTGCGTGATCCCAGGTGCATGATCTGAGAGGAATTCATCATGGAGACTATGAACCTGGAATTCCAGGTATAGTGTCTGGGAGGTGGAGTTACCATGCACACTGTGTGCAAGTGTTTCTTGTTACTGGGTCTGGGTAGTGGGGTCACCCTGAGGACGATGAATGTGTAACCCAAAATACAGGGTCTGGGGAGGGTGCTCTCCCTGCATACTATGGATGTGTGATTCCAGGTGCAGGATCTGGGACGTGGGGTCACTCTGGGGATTGTGGACATGCTACATCAGGTGAATGGTCTGGGAGGGGGCTACCCTGGAGACTCTGAACATGTTACCCTAAGTGCAGTGACTGGGAGGTGGTGTCACAGGACACTGTGGTCATGAGACCTCAGGTACACAGTCTGGATGTTGGCTCATACTAGAGATTGTGGACATGTGATCCCATGTATGTGGTCTGGGAGGGATTCATCCTGCATACTACAGAAATTTGACCCCAGGTACATGATCAGGAGGGGGTTACCCTGGAGATGNGTGCAGGGACTGGGAGGTGGTGTCACAGTACACTGTGGTCATGAGACCTCAGGTACACAGTCTGGATATTGGCTCATACTAGAGATTGTGGACATGTGATCCCATGTATATGGTCTAGGAGGGATTCATCCTGCATACTACAGAAATTTGACCCCAGGTACATGATCAGGTGGGGGTTACCCTGGAGACTGTTTATGTGTGACCCCCACATGCAGTTTCTGGTAGGTGGAGTCACACTTCAGACTGTAGACATGTGACCCTGGTCCAGGGTGTTGGAGGGGGTTCACCCTGGATCTGATGGACATGGGACCTTAGGTGGAGGGTCTGGGAAGAGATGTCACACTGGGCACTGTGGTCATGTGACATCAGGTATAGTCTGGAGGTGGTCTCATCCTGGAGACTGTTTATGTGTGACACCAGGTGAAGGGTCTCGGAGGTGGGTCCCCCTTTAGATTCTAGACATGTGACCCCAGGTACAGGGTCTGGAAGTGGAGTTACCCTGGGGCCAATGGACATGTGACCCAAGGTCCCAGGTCTAGGGAGAGGTTGCACCAAGGAGACTGTGGATGTGTGACCACATATACAGGCTCTGGGAGGGTGTCACTCAGATGAATGTGGACTTGTGGACCTGGTAAGATGTAGTCACCCTGGAGACTGTGGACATGTGAACCCAAGTGTGGGCTGTAAGCAGTGTCAAAAAGAATTTTGACATATAACCCCAGGCGCAGGTACTTCGAAGCAGTCAACATGGAGCTTGTGGATGTGTGAACACAGGGTCTGGGAGGTGAGGTCACCCTTGAGACTGGACATACAACCCCAGGTACAGGGTCTTGAGGTGGGTTCACTTTGGAAACTGTGGATATGTGACCCCAGGCTCAGGGGTGGAGGACATATGACACCAGGTGCAGGGTCTGGGATGTGGGTCCCCCTTTAGACTCTAGACATGTGACCCCAGGTACAGGGTCTGGAAGTTGGGTTACCCTGGGGCCAGTGGACATGTGACCCAAGGTCCCAGGTCTGGAGAGAGGTTGCTCCAAGGAGACTATGGATGTGTGACCACACATACAGGCTCTGGGAGGGTGTCACTCAGATGAATGTGGACTTATGAACCTGGTAAGGTGTACTCACCCTGGAGACTGTGGACATGTGAACCCAGGTGTGGGGTGTAAGCGGTGTCAAAAAGAATTTTGACATATGACCCCAGGTGCAGGTACTTCAAAGCAGTCAACATGGAACCTGTGGATGTGTGAACCCAGGGTCTGGGAGGTGAGGTCACCCTTGAGACTGGACATACGATCCCAGGTACAGGGTCTTGAGGTGGGTTCACTTTGGAAACTGTGGATATATGACCCCAGGCTCAGGGGTGGAGGACATTCTCCCTGTAGAATGTGGACATGTGGTCCCATGTACAGGGTCTACAAAGGTGTTCACCAGGGAGACTGGCCATGTGACACCTGGTATAGTATCTGAAGAGGGATGAAGCAGTGTCAAAAAGAATTTTGACATATGACCCCAGGTGCAGGTACTTCGAAGCAGTCAACATGGAGCCTGTGGATGTGCGAACCCAGGGTCTGGGAGGTGAGGTCACCCTTGAGATTGGACATACGACCCCAGGTACAGGGTCTTGAGGTGAGTTCACTTTGGAAACTGTGGATATATGACCCCAGACTCAGGGGTGGAGGACATTCACCCTGCAGAATGTGGACATGTGATCCCATGTACAGGGTCTACAAAGATGTTCACCAGGTAGACTGGCCATGTGACACCTGGTATAGTATCTGAAGAGAGATGTCAGCATGGAGACAGTGAACATGTACACCAGGTGCTTGGGTGTGGGCTGTGGTCACCCTCAAGACTGCATGTGTGACCCAGTGTCAGTGTCTAGGATGTTTGTCACCCTAGAGATGGTGCACCTTTGAATTCAGGTACAGGTTCTGGGAGGTGCTTTCACCCTGGGGACTGCGGACATATGACAGCAGGTACAGGGTCTGAGTAATGGTGTCACCCTATGGACTATGGACATGTGATCTCACGTGTAGAGTCTGTAAGAGGGGTCTCTCTAGAGACTTATGGATGTCTTACCCTTGATGCAGGGTCAGGGAGAAGGTCACCATGAACACTGTGGATGTCTGACCCCAGGTATTGGGACTTGGAGACAGGGTCACCCTGGACACTGTGGACATGTGACCCCAAGTACAGCGTCTGGAAAGTGGGGTCAGCATGGGTAATGTGGACATTTGACCCAAATTGCAGGGTCTAGGGAGAGGGTGCTAACCCTGAAGGCTTGATATGTGATTCCAGGTGCATGGTCTGGTAGGGTGTCACCTTGGAGATTGTGAATGTGTGACTCCACATATAGGATATAGGAGGTGGGGTCACACTTTAGACTGTAGACATGTGACCCTGGTCCAGAGTCACTCTGGAGATTGTGAACATAGGAAAATAAATAGACAGGGTCTGGGGGAGGGGGTCACCTTGGAGACTGTGTACGTGTGACCCCAGGTACAGTGTTTGGAAAGGGTGTCATCCTGGTGACTGTGGACATGTGAGCACAGGTAAAGTGTGTGGAAGGAGGGTCACAATGACCCCAGGTACAAGGTAAGTGATATGAGGTCACAGTGGAGACTGTGGACATGTGACTGTAGGTGTAGGGTCTGAGAGGGATTTACCTCAGAGACTGTGGACAAATGACACAATGTGTAAGGTCTGGATATGAGGATTACCCTGGAAACTGGAAATGTGACTCCAGGTACACAGTCTGGTAAGTGAGGTAATCATGGAGACTGTGAATCTGTGACAAAATGTATATGGCCTGAGAGTGGTTACCAATGAGACTGTGTACAGGTGACCACATATGTATATTTGTGAGGGAGTGTAAGGGTGTGTGAGGGTGTGAGAGGGATTGTAAGAGTGTGCAAGAGTGTGTAAGAGAGTGTAAGAGTGTACAATGATGTGCAGGGCAGTGTAAGAGAGAAAGTAAAAGTGTGTGACAGTGTATGATGGAGTGAAAGAGTGTGTGATGGTGTGCGAGGGAGATTCAGAGCATGTGAGGGAATGTAATAGTGTGCAATGATGTGTGAGGATGTGTAAGAGTGTTCAGGGGTGTGTGGGGGAGTGTAAGAGTGTGTGAGGATTGCAATAATGTACAGGTGACCACAGATGTATGTTTGTGAGGGAGTGTAAGAGTGTGTGAGGGTGTGAGAGGGATTGTAAGAGTGTGGCAAGAGTGTGTAAGAGAGTGTAAGAGTGTGCAAGGGTGTGCAGGGCAGTGTAAGAGTTAAAGTAAAAGTGTGTGACAGTGTATGATGTAGTGAAAGAGTGTGTGACGGTGTGCAAGGGAGATTCAGAGCATGTGAGGAAATGTAACAGTGTGCAATGATGTGTGAGGATGTGTAAGAGTGTTCAGGAGTGTGTGGGGGAGTGTAAGAGTGTGTGAGGATTGCAATGGAATGTAAAACTATGCAAGGGTGTGCAGGAGAGTATAGGAGCATGAGAGGGAGTGTAAGAGTGTGCAAGGGTGTGTGAAGGAGTATAAGTTTGTCAGGTTGTGTCACACAGTGCAAGAGAATCAAGAGAGTGTAAGAGTGTGTGAGGATGTTTGATGAAATGTAAGGGTAAGTGAGGGTGTGCAGCATGAGAGGGAGTGTAAGAGTGTGCAAGGGTGTGTGAAGGAGTATAAGTTTGTCAGATTGTGTCACACAGTGCAAGAGGATCAAGAGAGTGTAAGAGTGTGTGAGGATGTTTGATGAAGTGTAAGGGTAAGCGAGGGTGTGCAAAGGAGTATAAATCCTTGCAAGGAAATTTGAGTGCATTTAAGGTTGTTCAAGGGAGTATAATAGCATGATAGGGAGTATAAGAGTGTGCAAGGTTGTGGGAAAGTGTGTAAGAGCATATGAGGGACTAAGACTGTATGAGAGTGTGAGAGTGAGTGTATTATTATACAAGAGAGTGTAAGAGTGTGTGATGGTGTGCAAGGGATTATAACAGTATGCAAGGTAGTGTAAGAGTGTGCAAGGGTGTGTTATGGAATGTAAGGGTGTGTGAGGGTAGGCAAGGAAATCTCAGAGCATGCAAAGAAGTATAAGAGTGTGCAAAGATGAGTGAAAGAGTTTAAAAGTCAGTGGGTGTGCAAAGGAATGTAGGAGGGTGTGAGACAGTGTAGTAGCATGTGAGAGTGTAAGAGTGTGGAATGGTGTGCAAGAAGAGCATGCAAAGAAGTATAAGAGTGTGCAAAGATGAGTGAAAGAGTTTAAGAGTCGGTGGGTGTGCAAAGGAATGTAGGAGGGTGCAAGACAGTGTAGTAGCATGTGAGAGTGCAAGAGTGTGGAATGGTGTGCAAGGGACTGGAAGAGCATGTGAAGGAGTGTAAGAGTGTGTGAGGGTCTTACAGGGAGTACAAGAGTGTGTGAGGATGTGTGAGAGAGTGTAAGAGTGTGCTAGGGTTTGAGATGGAATGTAAGAGTGTGAGAGAATATTCCAGGGAGTTTAAGAGAGATCCCAGGTGAAGAGTATTTTTGGAGTCACTTGGAACTAGTGGTCATTTCAGGGATTATAAGAACATGGGAGGAAGTATAGGAATGTTTGAAGGTTTGCAAGGACTGTAAGAGAGTGAGCAAGGCAGTGTAAGTGTGTGAGGTGTTCAATGAAATATGAGTGTGTGAGGGCATTTAATGGAGTGTAAGAGTGTTCAAGGGTGTGAGAAGAAGTGTAAGAGTGAGTGACAGTGTGTGAGGGAGTGTAAGGGTGAGTGAAGAGGTATAAGACTGCAAAGGTGTGGGAGGGGAGTAACAGTGTTTGAGGAAGTGCAATAGTGTGAAGGATGTGTGAGAGCATGTGAGGATGTGCGAGAATATGTGATGGTGTTCGAGGGCTGCTGAAGTGATTTGAAGATGTGTGAGAGCATAGAAGGATGTACAAGACTGCACAAGTTTGGGTAAGAGTGTGAGGAAGTGTGAGAGCACGTGAGGACATGGAAGGGCATGTGTGGCCATGTGACTGCATGAAAGGGCAATGAGGGCATGCAAAGGCATCTGAGAGCATGCACAGATGTGTAAGAGTATACGAGAATATGTGAGGGCATGCAATAGCATGAGAGGGAGTGCAAGGACATGCGAGAGTATAAGGAGGTGTATGAGGCCTTGAGATGGTGTATGAAAGCAGGTAAGGGTGTGAGAGATGTGTGAGGACGTGTGAGAGCGTACAAGGACATCCAAGGGCATGGGAGGATGTGCAAGGACATAGAGAAAGTGTGCGAGCATGTGAGGGCATGTGAAGGCATGTGAGGGTTTCTGAGGGCATGTGAGAGCATGTGAGTACGTGTGAGATTGAGCTAGAGTGTGCAAGGGCATGCGAGACCATGCAATGGTGTGCAAGAGCAGGCGAGGGCCTGCGAGGGCATGTTAGGGAGTGAGAGAACGTGTGATGTCTTGTGAGAGTGTGTGAGGATGTGCAAGGGCGTGTGTGGGCCTGTGAGAGTTTGGGAGGGCATGTGAGACAGTATAAGTGGATGTGAGAGTCTGTGAGTATATGCAAGGGGATGTGAGGGCATGCAAGAGCATGTGAGGGTATGCAAGGAATTGTGAGAGTGTGTGAGGACATTCGAGGGGGTGCAAGGCTATGTGAGAGTGCATGAGGGCATGCAAGTGTGTGTGAGAGGATGCAAGGACATGCAAGGGTGAGGCAAGGATATGTGAGGCCATGTGAGGACATTCACGGGTGTCTGAGGCTGTGTGAGAGCATGCAAGTGTGTGTGAAAAAATGTACAAGGAAGTTTGAGGCCATATGAGAGCATATGAGGATATGTGAACATGTGTGAGAGGGTGCAAGGATGTGCGAAAGGATGCAAGGATACGCAAGGGAGTGCTAAGGGGTGCTAGTGCATATGCAGGCATGGCATGGTGTGCGATGACACACAAGAGCATGTGAGGTCATGTGAGGGTGTACAAGGGTGTATGAGGGAATGTGAGAGCACATGAGGGCTTGCAAGTGCATGCAAGTGGTTGCGAGGACATGTGAGGAGAAGTGAGGGCATGCTAGTGTGTTCAAGTGCATGTGAGGGCATGGCAGGGAAAGCAAGGGTGCATGAGGTCATCTGAGGGTGTGTGAGTGTGCAAGGATGTTTAATAAGAGTGTGTGAGGGCATGTGAGCACTTGAGAGGGCATGTGAGGATGTGCAAGAGCATATGGGAGGTAGTGTGTGAGGGCTTGTGAGGCCATTTGAGGTCATGTGAGTGCATTCCAGGATGTGTGAGAATGTGTGAGCATGGGTGAGAGTGTGGTAGTGCCTGCAAGGGTGTGTGAGGGCGTGTGTGGTCGAGTGAGGGCTTGGGAGTACGTTTGTGGATGTGCAAGAGTGCGTGAGTGTATGTAAGAGCATTTGAGGGCAAATGAGGGCGTGTGAGGACATGTGAGGCCGTGTGTGGGCATGCTCAGTTCGGTTCAGTTCAGTCACTCAGTCATGTCTGACTCTTTGCAACTGAATGAAAGGCAGCATGCCAGGCTTCCCTGTCCATCACCAACTCCTGGAGTCCACCCAAACGCATGTCCATTGAGTTGGTGATGCCATCCAGTCATCTCATCCTCTGTCGTCCCCTTCTCCTCCTGTGCTCAATCTTTCCATTGTTCAAAGGAGTATAATAGCATGATAGGGAGTGTAAGAGTGCACAAGGTTGTGGGAAAGTGTGTAAGAGCATATGAGGAACTAAGACTGTATGAGAGTGTGTGAGTGAGTGTAATAGTATACAAGAGAGTGTAAGAGTGTTTGATGGTGTACAAGGGATTATAACAGCATGCAAGGTAGTGTAAGAGTGTGCAAGGGTGTATTATGGAATGTAAGGGTGTGTGAGGGTAGGTGAGGAAATCTCTGAGCATGCAAAGAAGTATAAGAGTGTGCAAATATGAGTGAAAGAGTTTAAGAGTCAGTGGGTGAGCAAAGGAATGTAGGGGGATGTGAGACAGTGTCACATGCAAGGTAGTGTAAGAGTGTGCAAGGGTGTATTATGGAATGTAAGGGTGTGTGAGGGTAGGTGAGGAAATCTCTGAGCATGCAAAGAAGTATAAGAGTGTGCAAATATGAGTGAAAGAGTTTAAGAGTCAGTGGGTGAGCAAAGGAATGTAGGAGGATGTGAGACAGTGTCGTAGCATGTGAGAGTGTAAGAGTGTGGAATGGTGTGCAAGGGACTGGAAGAGCATGTGAAGGAGTGTAAGAGTGTGTGAGTGTCTGCAAGGGAGTATAAGAGTGTTTGAGGATGTGTAAGAGAGTGTAAGAGTGTGCTAGGGTGTGAGATGGAATGTAAGAGTGTGAGAGAATGTTCCAGGAAGTTTAAGAGAGATCCCAGGTGAAGAGTATTTTTGGAGTCACTTGGAACTAGTGGTAGTTTCAGGGATTATAAGAACATTGGAGGAAGTATAAGAATGTGTGAAGGTGTGCAAGGACTGTAAGAGTGAGCAAGGCAGTGTAAGTGTGTGAGGTGTGCAATGAAATATGAGTGTGTGAGGGCATTCAATGTAGTGTAAGAGTGTGAAAGGGTGTGAGAAGAAGTGTAAGAGTGAGTGACAGTGTGTGAGGGAGTGTAAGGGTGAGCGAGGAGGTATAAGACTGCAAAGGTGTGGGAGGGGAATAACAGTGTGTGAGGGAGTGCAATAGTGTGCAAGGATGTGTGAGAGCATGTGAGGATGTGCAAGAATATGTGATGGTGTTCAAGGGCTGCCGAGGTGATTTGAAAATGTGTGAGGATATGTGAGAGCATAGAAGGATGTACAAGAGTATACAAGTTTGGGTAAGAGTGTGAGGACGTGTGAGAGCATGTGAGGACATGGAAGGGCATGTGTGGCCATGTGAGTGCATGCAAGGGCAATGAGGGCACGCAAAGGCATCTGAGAGCATGCACAGATGTGTGAGAGTGTACAAGAATGTGTGAGGGCATGTAATAGCATGAGAGGGAGTGCAAGGACATGCGAGAGTATAAGGGGGTGTATGAGGCCTTGAGATGGTGTATGAAAGCAGGTAAGGGTGTGAGAGATGTATAAGGACATGTGAGAGTGTAAAAAGACATCCAAGGGCATGGGAGGACGTGCAAGGACATAGAGGAAGTGTGCGAGCATGCGAGGGCATGTGAAGGCATGTGAGGGTTTCTGAGGGCGTGTGAGAGCATGTGAGTATGTGTGAGATTGTGCTAGAGTGTGCAAGGGCATGTGAGACCATGCAATGGTGTTCAAGAGCAGGCGAGGGCCTGCGAGGGCATGTTAGGGAGTGAGAGGACGTGTGAGGTCATGTGAGAGTGTGTGAGGGTGTGTAAGGGCATGTGTGGGACTGTGAGAGTTTGGGAGGGTATGTGAGACAGTGTAAGTGGATGTGAGAGTATGTGAGTATATGCAAGGGGATGTGAGGGCATGCAAGAGCATATGAGGGTGTGCAAGGAATTGAGAGAGTGTGTGAGGACATTCGAGGGAGTGCAAGGCTATGTGAGAGTGCATGAGAGCATGCAAGTGTGTGTGAGAGGATGCAAGGGTGAGGCAAGGATATGTGAGGCCATGTGAGGACGTGCATGGGTGTCTGAGTCTGTGTGAGAGCATGCAAGTGCATGTGAAAAAATGTACAAGGAAGTTTGAGGCCATATGAGAGCATGTGAGGATATGTGAACATGTGCGAGAGGATGCAAGGATGTGCGAAAGGATGCAAGGATACGCAAGGGAGTGCTAAAGGGTGCTAGTGCATCTGCAGGCATGGCAGGGTGTGCGATGACACACAAGAGCATGTGAGGTCATGTGAGGGTGTGCAAGGGTGTGTGAGGGAATGTGAGAGCACATGAGGGCGTGCAAGTGCATGCAAGTGGTTGTGAGGACATGTGAGGAGAAGTGAGGGCATGCTAGCGTGTTCAAGTGCATGTGAGGGCGTGGCAGGGAAAGCAAGGGTGCATGAGGTCATGTGAGGGTGTTTGAGTGTGCAAGGATG
Source organism: Nanger granti (assembly GCA_006408635.1). NCBI lineage: Eukaryota > Metazoa > Chordata > Mammalia > Artiodactyla > Bovidae > Nanger > Nanger granti. The sequence continues at coordinate 127,376 of SJYD01062085.1, forward strand.
TTTAATAAGAGTGTGTGAGGGAATGTGAGCACTTGAGAGGGAATGTGAGCACTTGAGAGGGCATGCGAGGATGTGCAAGAGCATATGAGAGGTATTGTGCGAGGGCTTGTGAGGCCATTTGTGGTCATGTGAGTGCATTCCAGGATGTGTGAGAATGTGTGAGCATGGATGAGATTGTAGTAGTGCCTGCAAGGGTGTGTTAGGGCGTGTGTGGTGGAGTGAGGGCTTGGGAGTACGTTTGTGGATGTGCAAGAGTGCGTGTGTGTGTGTAAGAGCATTTGAGGGCAAATGAGGGTGTGTGAGGACATGTGAGTCCATGCGTGGGCATGTTCAGTTCGTTTCAGTTCAGTCACTCAGTCATGTCTGACTCTTTGCGACTGAATGAAAGGCAGCATGCCAGGCTTCCCTGTCCATCACCAACTCCCAGAGTCCACCCAAACACATGTCCATTGAGTTGGTGATGCCATCCAGTCATCTCATCCTCTGTCGTCCCCTTCTCCTCCTGTGCTCAATCTTTCCCAACATCAGGGTCTTTTCAAATGAGTCAGCTCTTCGTATCAGGTGGCCAAAGTATTGTAGTTTCAATTTCAACATCCCTGTAATTCCTATGATATGTTTAACAGAAAAAGATTGTAAAAGTTGTTTAAAGTGTCTAGAGAAGATGGAGGATGAATAGGACAGGGAGACCACTTTCTCCCTTACACATTCATCAAAAGAACATTTCAATGCTGAGTAAATTCCACAAAACAACTTCTGAATGCTGACAGAGGACATCAGGCACCCAGAAAAGCAGATCATTGTCTTCAAAAACAGGTAGGAAAAAATATAAAAAGACGAAAAAAGAAACAAAGGAGGTAGGGAGGGAGCTCCGTCCTGGGAAGGAAGTCCCATCCCAGGAAGGGAATTTTAAAAAGAGAGGTTTCCAAACAACAGGAAACACTCACTGCTGAGTCTGTGGTGAGCCTTGAAAGCACAGAGGGCAATATAGCAGGAGGAAAAAATAATAATTAAAATCAATAGTTTATAAGCCCAACAGTAACTCCTTCAGCGGAGAAGTAGCGCAGACGCTTGAATCCACCACTAGCAAGTGGGGGCTGGGCAGCGAGGTGCAGGAGGCGCAGGCTGCAGTAATTTTTAAGAAGTGGGCCGGGGACTTGGGCTAGCAAACCAGACTGTGGGATAGCTACCATACAAAAAGCTCAAACATACGACACCACCAGGACCATGCACAGAACAAAGGACAAAACAGAAATAGCTGGCTGCAGACCATCCCCCTCTGGTGAGAGGCAGCAGAGCCATAAGGACTGGAAGGGGCCAATTGCAGCCCAAGAGAGACATTATCTACTAAAATGCAAGCAGGCTTCTTTGCTAACTAAGACTTCTGGGGGTTCTGGATTGTCATCACCCACCTGAGAAGGAACACCAGCAGTACTCCCAGAAAACTGAGCAGCAGAGACGGGAAAGGTGATAAGTTGCAGCGACTCTGCTCGCCAAATATCTGAGCTACTCGAACCTGGGAGTCCCAATGGAATCTGTGCCTCTGAGGGCTACCTTAGCACCAAGCCTTAGTGGCTTAGACCGAGGAGGTGCATGCAGCCTAGGGCAAGCCTCAGATGGTTTCTGACAGAGCAACATAGAGCCTGAGCAGTATGTGCCACTAGCAGGAGCAGGCCCAGCTGGGCTGAGACACTGTGAACACACCCCAATGTTATTTCCTTGCAGCGTCCCTCCCTCCCCACAGTGCAACTGAACAAGTGAGCCTAAAAAAAAATGTCCACCACCACCCCACCTGTGTCAGGGTGGAAATCAGACACTGAAGAGACCAGCAAACAGAAGTTAAACAGAGGAAACTACCTTGGAAGTGACCCCACACTGCCCACAACACCAGAGAAAGGGCCAGATATATCTTTACTATTTTTATGATCATTCCTATTTTGTTGTTGTTGTTGATGATGATTTTGTGGGATTGTTTTTTCTTCTTTTCTTTGTCTTCTTTTTTTTCCAACTTTTTAAAATTTTTAAGTCCTCTATTTCTCCTTTAATTTTTTTTTAGATGTGAAAGGTAACTTTTTAATGTTTGTCTCAGAGGGCTCACAGAAATATGATTTAATTTTACTCTTCCCATGTTTACTGATAGTGTTCATTTTTTAAATTAAATTTTATTTTTACTTTATTCTACGTTACAATATTGTATTTGTTCTGCCATACATTGACATAAGTCAGCCACAGTTGTACACGATCTCCCAATGCTGATGCCCCCTCCCATCTCCCACCACATATCATCTCTCTGGAACATCCCGTGCACCAGCCACAAGCATCCTGTATCCTGTATTGAACATAGACTGGTGCTTTGTTTCTTACATAATAGTATACATGTTTCAATGCCATTCTCCAAAATCATCCCACCCTACCCCTCTCCCTCAGAGGCCAAAAGTCTGTTCTATACATCTGTGTCTCTTTTTGTTGTCTCGCATACAGAGTCATCATTATTATCTTTCTAAATTCCATACATATGTGTCAGTATACTGCATTGGTGTTTTTCTTTCTGGCTTACTTCACTCTGTATAATCGGCTCCAGTTTCATCCACCTCATTAGAACTGATTCAAATGTATTCTTTTTAAGGGCTGAGTAATACTCCATTGTGTATATGTACCACAGCTTTCTTGTCCATTCATCTGCTGATGGACATCTAGGTTGTTTCCATGTCCTGGCTATTATAAATAATGCTGCAATGAACATTGGGGTACATGTGTCTCTTTCAATTCTGGTTTCCTCAGTGTGTATGCCCAGCAGTGGGATTGCTGGGTCATAAGGCAGTTCTATTTTCAATGGTGGAGGAATAGGATGGGGAGACCACTTTCTCCCTCACTACTTCATCAAAAGAATATTTCAATGCTGAGTAAATTCCACAAAACAACTTCTGAATGCTGGCAGAGGACATCAGGCATCCAGCAAAGCAGATCATTGGCTTCAAAAACAGGTAGGGATAAATATAAAAGATGAAAAAAGAGACAAAGGAGGTTGGGAGGGAGCTCCATCCTGGGAAGGGAATCCCATCCCAGGAAGAGACCCTTAAAAATGAGAGGTTTCCAAACACCAGGAAACATTCCCACAACCGAGTCTGTGGCGAGCCTTGAAAGCACAGAGGGCAACATAACAGGAAGGAAAAAAAAATTAAAACCAACAGATTACAAGCCCAACAGTAAATCCCCCAGCAGATAAGCAGCGCAGACGCTTGCATCCAACTCTAGCAAGTGGAGGTTGGGCAGGGAGGAGCAGGAGGTGCAAGCAGCAGTGCTTTCTAAGAATCGGGCTGTGGGAGACGTGGGCTGCAGTGCTTTTTTCGACAATCGGGTCATAACACCCCTCACGTGGCCAGAACGAACTAACTTGGGCTAGCAAACCAGACTGTGGGATAGCTACCACATGAAATGCTCGACCATAAGACACCACCAGGACTGCACAGAGAACAAAAGATGGATCAGAAATAACTGGCTGCAGACCATCCCCCTCCAGTGACAGGCAGCCAAAGCCTTAAGGGCTGGAAGGGGGCAATCGCAACTCAAGAGAGACATTACCTAACAAACTGCAAGCAGGTTTCATTGCTAACTAAGACTTCTGGGGGATCTGGACAGTCATCATCTGCCTGAGAAGGAGCCCCAGTGGTACTCCCAGAAAATTGAGCAGCATGGAAAGGCCAGAAATCACAGCAATTGCACTCACCAAACTCCCTAGTTACTCGGACCTGGGAAGGGCACAAAATGCAGGCCCAACTTAATCTGCACCTCGGAGGGCTTCTTGAGCGCCGAGCCTGAGTGGCTTAGACCAGGGAGGTGCATGAAGCCTAGGGCAGGCCTCAGACAGTAACAGCAATTGCACTCACCAAACTCCCTAGTTACTCGGACCTGGGAAGGGCACAAAATGCAGGCCCAACTTAATCTGCACCTCGGAGGGCTTCTTGAGCGCTGAGCCTGAGTGGCTTAGACCAGGGAGGTGCATGAAGCCTAGGGCAGGCCTCAGACAGTTATCCGACAAAGCAACGTAGAACCTGAGCGGTGTGTGCGGCGAGCAGGGGCAAGCCTAGTGTAGAGTCCATCACCGCCCTCCCTGTGTCAAGACGGAAATCAGACATGGAAGAGACCAGCAAACAGAGGACGTTAAACAGAGGGAACTGCCTTAGTAGCGACCCTACACAGCCCACAATGCCAGAGAAAGGGCCAGATATACCTTTACTACTTTTATGATCAATTTTTTTTGAGTTGATGTGGAAGTATGATTTTTTCTTTTTTTAATTTTTTCAAATTTTAAATTTTTTCTTTCCTTTTTCTTCTTTTTTAAAAACTTTCTTAAATTTTTAAGTCCTCTATATCTCAATTTATTATTTTTATAACCTATTATTACTGTTCAAAAAAACCCACCCTATTTTTAAAGCAAACACTGTATGTAGTCTTTTTGTGGTGGAGGTTGTTTTCTTTTAATAATTCTGGTGGCTTTAATTTTTCTTTTTTTTTTTCTCCTTCTTCTTTTCTTTAATATTTTATTTTTGAAAATCCAATCTCCAGATTTTTAA
>SJYD01062086.1:0-29120 GCA_006408635.1 Nanger granti
TTTGGAATGGTGGCAAGACCCCTGATGCTCGTCCAGACTCTCCTGGTTCGAGTGTCTCCTGTTGGGATGTGAGCAGAGCACTGGGAACCCTTTCCCAACAGAGCAGGAAAGGGACCCTCATCCGGAGCTCAGCAGGGGATAACTGGGCTCTATTTCATTCCTGGTGGGACCCTCGGGATTCCTCTAGAGTGGGGACGGGTGGGGCGTGGAACTTCTTTAGTCACAGAAAGANGTGTCTCCTGTTGGGATGTGAGCAGAGCACTGGGAACCCTTTCCCAACAGAGCAGGAAAGGGACCCTCATCCGGAGCTCAGCAGGGGATAACTGGGCTCTATTTCATTCCTGGTGGGACCCTCGGGATTCCTCTAGAGTGGGGACGGGTGGGGCGTGGAACTTCTTTAGTCACAGAAAGAAGCTGACCGACCCTTTTGATGTCTCAGAGAGGAGGGGTAATTTCCTCAGAGATGCCACAGCGGACAAGGTCCTCACCCCACTTGAAGGGGAAAATATTTTGGTTTTTCTCAAGTTGTGGTGGGGTCCTCTCCAGTTTGGACAGGGAACCCAGGGACTCTGACCTGTGGCCTCAGGAGAGGCCATTCTCCGTACCAGTTGATAGGCGCCTCTGGGAATACTCCCCAGTCGTCTCCGGGTGCTCTGTCCTCGACTGGTGTTGAGGCCAGAGCCTGACCTTTTATCGACTGTCCTGACCTAGGTCTTGGGGTACCCCTGAGGCCCACACTTAGGAGACAGGCCTCGTCTAGCCTGGACACGTGCATGGCAACTTGCCTGACCTGCTGAAGAAGCAGTGGCACACTCAATGTCGAGCTGACACGGGAATCTGTGGCTTGCCCTGAGGTCCTACCCTTGGCTGTCACACGTGCCAGTGTGTCTGGCGTTGAGCATTGGGTGATAGTCAAGGAATTGCAGGGCAGTCAGGTTCATATACAGTGGACAAGGCATTTGGGGGCTTTGGGGAATGGTGGCCCAAACACTGAGGCTAATTTGGACTTTCCTGGGGGGAGCATATCCTCTAGGTAAACGAGGGAAGACCCAGGAAACCTTTTCTTACTGAGCAGAAAACGGAACCATCATCTGGAGCTTAGCAGGGGCAATTGGGTCTGCTCTTGAGTCTCAGCGGGTCCCTTGGCGTTCCTCCCGAGTTGAGACTGGTGGGGTGGGGAACTTCTTGGGTCACAGCAATGGATGAAGGAGCCGTTCGATGTCCAAGATGGAAAGGGTGATTTCTCCCAAGACGCATCAGCAGCAGATAAGGACCTCAGCCCGCTTGCAAGAGAGAGGCTTCTGTTTTTTCTCGAGTTGCAACGGGGTTTCTCTAGTTACGATGAGGAGCCCATGGACCCGCCCCTGTGGCCTCAGAAGAGGCCAGTCTCAGTGCCAGTTGCCATGAGCCTTTGGGGATTCCTCCCCAGTCATCGCCGGGTCCTCAGTCCTCTTCTGGTGCTGAAGTCGGTAAAAGAGCTATGGTCGCCCTTGCTGACATAAATCTTGAGGTTCCCATGGAGCCCCCTCAGGGGAGTCAGGCCTCGTCTCGCTTGGAGATGTGCACTGTCGTTTGCCTCTGCAGCTGCAGCAGCAGTGTCAGGGTTCCCGTCAAATGGACACAGGCATCTGTGACTTGACCTCGAGTTAGTACCCAGGGCTTTCACTCGAGCCAGTGTGTCAGGCTTCGAGCATCAGAATGACAGTCGACACATTGCAGGGCAGTCAGTTTCATCTGGAATGAACGAGATATTTGGCGGTCTTTCAATGGTGGCAAGACCCCTGATGCTCTTCCCGACTGTCATGGTGCCAGTTCTCTCCTTTTGGGATGTGAGGGGAGCGCTGTGAACCCTTTTCCAACAGAGTAGGAAAGGGATCTTTATTTGGAGCTCAGCAGGGGAAGACAGGGCTCCATTTAATTCTTTTTGGGACCCTCGGTGTTCCTCTCGTGTGTGGACAGGTGGGGAAGGGAACTTCTTGGGTCACAGCAAGAAGGTGAACGACCCTTTTGAGTTCCAAGAGAGAAGGANTCAGGCTTCGAGCCTCGGTGTGACAGTCAAGGCAGAGCAGGGCAGTCAGGTTCTTCTGCAGTGGCCAAGGGATGTGAGGGTCGTCGGGAATGGTGGCCCATCCACTGATGCTCCTCTCGACTTTCCTGGTGCGACCACCTCCTCTTGGGATGCCAGGGAAGCCCCAGGAAACCTTTCCCTAAGGAGCAGGAAACGGGACCACCATCTGTAGATTAGCAGGGGCAAACGGGGCTCCTCTCGAATGGCAGCGGATCTCATGGGTTTTCTCTCGAGTTGAGACGTGTGGGGCGAGGAACATATTGGCCACAACAAGTGGCTTAAGGAGCCCTTCGAGGTGCAAAGGGAAGAGATGATTTCCCATGAAACGCCTAAGCGGATAAGAGGCTCACTACAGTTGCAAGGGAGAAGCTTCTGGATTTTCTCGAGTTACGACGGGGATCTCATGGACCCGCCCCTGTGGCCTCAGGAGAGGCCAGTCTCCGTGTCAGTTGCCATGTGCTTTTGGGGATTCCTCCCCGATATCGCCTGGTCTTCAGTCCGCGTCTGGTGCTGAAGCCGGTACTTGAGTTTTCCTCGACCATGCTGACATAAATCTTGGGGTACCCGTCGAGTCCTCACAGGAAAGTCAGGCCTCTTCTCGCCTGGAGACGTGCACTGCCGATTGCCTCCATAGCTGCAAGAGCAGTAATGCTCCCCGTCGTGTGGACACANTGAGTTTTCCTCGACCATGCTGACATAAATCTTGGGGTACCCGTCGAGTCCTCACAGGAAAGTCAGGCCTCTTCTCGCCTGGAGACGTGCACTGCCGATTGCCTCCATAGCTGCAAGAGCATTAATGCTCCCCGTCGTGTGGACACAGGGATCTGTGACTTGAACTCGAGGTACCACCCAGGTCTGTCACACGTGCCAGTGTGTCAGGCTTCGAGCCTCGGGGTGACAGTCGACGTAGTGCAGGGCAGTCAGGTTCATCTGGAATGAACGAGATATTTGGCGGTCTTTGGAATGGTGGCAAGACCCCTGATGCTCGTCCAGACTCTCCTGGTTCGAGTGTCTCCTGTTGGGATGTGAGCAAAGCACTGGGAACCCTTTCCCAACAGAGCAGGAAAGGGACCCTCATCTGGAGCTCAGCAGGGGATAACGGGGCTCTATTTCATTCTTGGTGGGACCCTCGGGATTCCTCTAGAGTGGGGACGGGTGGGGCATGGAACTTCTTTAGTCACAGCAAGAAGCTGACCGACACCTTTGATATCTCAGAGAGGAGGGGTAATTTCCTCAGAGATGCCACAGCAGAAAAGGTCCTCACCCCAGTTGAAGGGGAAAATATTTTGGTTTTTCACAAGTTGTGGTGGGGTCCTTTCCAGTTTGGATGGGGAACCCAGGGACTCTGACCTGTGGCATCAGGAGAGGCCATTCTCCGTGCCAGTTGATAGGCGCCTCTGGGAATACTCCCCAGTCGCCTCCGGGTGCTCAGTCCTCGACTGGTGTTGAGGCCAGAGCCTGAACTTTCATCGACTGTCCTGACCTAGGTCTTGGGGTACCCCTGAGGCCCACACTTAGGAGACAGGCCTCGTCTAGCCTGGACACGTGCATGGCAACTTGCCTGACCTGCTGCAGAAGCAGTGGCACACTCAATGTCGAGCTGACACGGGAATCTGTGGCTTGCCCTGAGGTCCTACCCTGGGCTGTCACACGTGCCAATTTGTCTGGCGTTGAGCATTGGGTGATGGTCAAGGAAGTGCAGGGCAGTCAGGTTCATATACAGTGGACAAGGCATTTGGGGGCTTTGGGGAATGGTGGCCCAAACACTGATGCTAATTTCGACTTTCCTGGGGGGAGCATATCCTCTAGGTAAGCGAGGGAATACCCACGAAACCTTTTCTTACTGAGCAGAAAACGGAACCATCACCTGGAGCTTAGCAGGGGCAATTGGGTCTGCTCTTGAGTCGCAGCGGTTACCTTGGCGTTCCTCCCGAGTTGAGACGGGTGGGGTGGGGAACTTCTTGGTCACAGCAATGGGGTGAAGGAGCCGTTCGATGTCCAAGATGGAAAGGGTGATTTCCCCCAAGATGCATCAGCAGATAAGGACCTCAGGCCGCTTGCAAGAGAGAGGCTTCTGTTTTTTCTTGAGTTGCAACGGGGTTTCTCTAGTTACGATGGGGAGCCCATGGACCCGCTCATGTGGCCTCTGAAGAGGCCAGTCTCAGTGCCAGTTGCCATGAGCCTTTGGGGATTCCTCCCCAGTCATCACCGGGTCCTCAGTCCTCCTCTGGTGCTGAAGTCGGTAAAAGAGCTATGGTCGCCCATGCTGACATAAATCTTGAGGTTCCCATGGAGCCCCCTCAGGGGAGTCAGGCCTCGTCTCGCTTGGAGATGTGCACTGCCGCTTGCCTCTGCAGCTGCAGCAGCAGTGTCAGGGTCCCCGTCAAGTGGACACAGGCATCTGTGACTTGACCTCGAGTTAATACCCAGGGCTTTCACTCGAGCCAGTGTGTCAAGCTTCGAGCCTCGGAATGACAGTCGACGTATTGCAGGGCATTCAGTTTCATCTGGAATGAACGAGATATTTGGCGGTCTTTTAATGGTGGCAAGACCCCTGATGCTCCTCCCGACTGTCCTGGTGCCAGTTCTCTCCTTTTGGGATGTGAGGGGAGCGCTGTGAACCCTTTTCCAACAGAGTAGGAAAGGGACCTTTATTTGGAGCTCAGCAGGGGAAGACAGGGCTCAATTAATTCTTTTTGGGACCCTCGGTGTTCCTCTCGTGTGTGGACAGGTGGGGAAGGGAACTTCTTGGGTCACAGCAAGAAGGTGAACGACCCTTTTGAGTTCCAAGAGAGAAGGAGTGATTTCCCCAGAGACGCCACTGCGGACAAGGTCCTCACCCCGCTTGCAGGGGAGAATCTTTTGGTTTTTCTCAACTTGTGGGTGGGTCTTCTCGTGTTACAACGGGAACACCAGGTACTCGCCCCTGTGACCCAGGAGAGGCCATTCTCCGTGCCAGTTCCTAGGCACGTCTGGGGATCCTCCCCAATCATTTCAAAGTGCTCAGTCCTCAACTTGTGCTCAGGCCTGAGCTTCATTTTGCTCGACCGTCCTGACCCAGGTCTTGGGTTACCCTGGGGCCCCCACAGAGGAGTCAGGCCTCGTCTCACTTGGACACGTCCACACTACTTGCCTGATCTGCTGCAGCAGCAGTGTCAGGCTCCACGTCGAGAGGACACAGGGATCTGTGGCTTCCCCTCGATGTCCAATGTGCTGTCACACGTGCCAGTGTGTCTGGCGTCGAGCCTCGGGGTGACAGTCAAGGCAGTGCAGGGCAGTCAGGTTCATGTGCAGTGGACAAGGCATTTGGGGGTCTTGGAAATGGTGGCCCAACTCCTGATGCTCCTCCCGTCTTTCGTGGTTTGAGCCCCTCCTCTTGGGATGCCAGGGAATCCCCAAGTATCATTTCCCTAAGGAGAAGGAAAAGGGACAATCATCTGGAGCTTAGAAGATCCAAACGGGACTCCTGTCGAGTCTCAGCGGGTTCCTGGTGTTCCTCCCGAGTTTAGACGGGTAGGGTGGGTAACTTGTTGGGTCACAGCAAGTGAGTGAAGGAGCCCTTCCCAGTCCAAGAGGGAATTGGTGATTTTCCACGAGACATCACAGCGGAAAACGGCCTCACCCTGCTTGCAAGGGAGAAGCTTCTGGGTTTTTTCTAGGTGGGGCGGGGTTTCCCGAGTTATGACGGGAAGCCCATGGACCCGCCCCTACGGCCTCAGGAGAGTCCAGTCGCCGTGCCACTAGCCATGTGCCTTTGGGGATTCCTCCCCAGACACCGCCTGTTCTTCAGTCCCCATCTGATGCTGAAGCTGGTACCTGAGTTTTCCTCGCCCATGCTGACTTAAGTTTTGGAGTACTCATGGAGCCCTCACAGGAGAGTCAGGTCTCAGCTCTCCTGGAGACGTGCACTGCCGATTGCCTCCAAAGCTGCAACAGCAGTGTAAGGCTACCCGTCCAGTAGACACAGGGATCTGTGACTTGAACTCGATGTATTACCCAGGGCTGTCACACGGGCTAGTGTGTGTGGCTTCGAGCTTCTGGGTCACAGTCTACAGAGTGCAGGGCCGTGAGGTTCATCTGGAGTGAACGAGGTATTTGGGGGTCTTGGGGAATGGTGGCAAGAGCCCTGATGCTCCTGCCTACTGTCCTGGTGCGAGTGTCTCCTGTTGGTATGTGAAGGGAGCGCTGGAAACCCTTTCCTGCTTTGTCAGGCTCCATTTCAAGCGGACCCTCATGTGGAGCTCAGCAGGGATAACGAGGTTCCTTTTCATTCTTGGCGGGACACTCGGTGTTCCTCTCTAGTGAGGACGGGTGGGGCGGGAACTTCTTGGGTCACAGAAAGAAGGGGAAAGACCATCTTGTGCTTTAAAAGAGAATGGGAGATTTCCATCAAGAGGCCACAGTGGACAAGGTCCTCAGCCCGCTTGTAGGGGAGAATATTTTGGTTTATCTCGAGTTGTGGCGGGGTCTTCTAGAGTTATGATGGTGACCACAGGGACTCGCCCCTGTGGCCTCTGGAGAATCCACTATCAGTGCGAGTTGCCTGGCGCCTCTGGGGATTACTCCCCAATCGTCTCGGTGCTCAGTCTTTGACTTGTGCTGAGGCCTGAGCCTGAGAGTTCTTCGACCGTCCTGACCTAGGTCTTGGGGTTCCACTGAGGCTCCCACAGTGGAACAGGCTTCGTCTCACATGGACACGTGCATGGCTACTAGCCTGACCAGCTGCAGCAGTAGTGTAGGCTCCATGTCGAGCGGACACAGGGATCTGTGGCTTGCCCTCGAGGTCCAAAGTGCTGTCACACATGCCAGTGTGTCGTGTGTTGAGCCTCGGGGTGACAACCAAGGCTGTGTGGGGCTGTCAAGTTCATCTGCAGTGGACAAGTCATTTGGGGTACTTGGGGAATTGTGTCCCAACCTCTGATGCCACTCCCGACTTTCCTGTTCGGAGCACCTCCTCTTGGTATTCGAGCAAACCCCTGGGAACATTTCCCTAATGGGTAGGAAAAGCGCCGTTCACCTAGAACTTAGCAGAGGATAACAGGGCTCTGTTGAGTCGCAGCAGATCCCTTGTTGTTCCTCTTGAGTTGAGACCGGTGGGTCGGGGAATTTCGTGGGTCACAGAAATAAGGAGAATGACTCTTTTGATGTCCACGTGAGAAGGGGTGATTTCTCCCGAGACGCCAGTGCGGACAAGGTCCTCTCTCCACTTGCATTGGAGAATCATTCGGTTCTTCCCAAGTTGTGTTGAGTTCATCTCTAGTTACGACGAAGACCCCAGGGACTCGCCCATGTGTCCTCAGGAGAGGCCAGTCTCCGTGCATGTTGCCAGACACCTCTGGCGATTCCTCAACAATCTTCTCAGTGTACTCAGTCCTCGACTTGTGCTGAGGCAGAAGCCTGAGCTTTCATCGACCATCCTGATCTAGGCCTTGTGGTACCCCTGTGGCCCCCACAGAGAAGATCGCTCTTGTCTCGCCTGGACTACTTGCCTGACCAGCTGCAGCAGCAGTGTTTGGCTCCATGTCTAGCGGACACAGGGATCTCTGTCTTGACCTCGAGGTCCAATGTGTTGTCACTGATTCCAGTGTGTCAGGGGCGCAAGCCTCGCCGTGACAGTCAGGGAAGTGCAGGGGCAGTCAGGTTCAGCTGCAGTGGACAAAGGATTTGGTGGTCTTGGGGAAAGATGGCCCAAACCCTGATGCTCCTCCCATCTTTCCTGGTGTGAGCACCTCCTATTGGGATGAGAGGGAAGCCCCAGGAAACCTTTCCCTAAGGAACAGGAAAAGGGTCCATGATCTGTAGCTTAGAAGGGGCAAACGAGGCTCCTCTGGAGTCACACTGGGTCTCTTGGGGTTTCTCTCAAGTTGAGATGGGTGGGGCGGGGAACTTCTTGGGTCACCGCAAGGGGGTAAAAAAGACCTTCGAGGTCCAGAAGGGAAGGAGTGAGTTCCCCCAAGATGCTGCAGCAGATAAGGGCTTCAAGTCGCTTGAAAGGGAGAAGCTTCTGGTTTTTCTCGAATTGCGGCGTGGAAACTCCTAGGTCACAGCAAGGGGGGCGTGGAAAGAGCCCTTTACGGTCGAAGAGGGAACGGGTGATTTCCCCAGAAATGCCGCAGTGGATAAAGGCCTCAGCGTGCTTGCAAGGGAGAAGCTTCTGGTAATTCTCGAGTTGCGGTAGGGTTTCTCGAGTTACTACAGGGAGCCCATGGACCCGCCCCTGTGGCATCAGGAGAGGAGAGTCTTCTTACCAGTTGCCATGCACCTTTGGGTATTCCTCCCAGTCAACGCCGAATCCTCAGTCCTCTTCTGTGCTGAAGCTGGTACATGAGCTTTCCTCGCCCATGCTGACATAAATCTTGGGGTTCCCATTGAGCCCCCACAGGAAAGTTAGGCCTCGTCTAGCCTGGCGACGTACACTGCCACTTGCCTCTGCAGCTTCAGCAGCTGTGATCGGTTCCCCGTCGAGTGGACAGATGGATCTGTGACTTGACCTCGAGGTTTCACCCGGGTCTGTCTCACGTGCCCGTGTGTCAGGCTTCGAGCCTCGGGGTGACACTCGACCCAGTGCAGGGCAGTCAGGTTCATCTGGAGTGAACGAGGCATTTGGGTGTCTTGGGGAATGGTGGCAAGGCCCCTGATGCTGTTTCCGGCAGTCCTGGTTTGAGTGTCTCCTGTTGGGATGTGAGGGAAGTGCTGGTAACACTTTCCCGACAGAGCAGGAAAGGGCCCCTCATCTGGAGCTCAGCAGGGATACTGGGGCTCCTTTACATTCATGGCGGGACCCTTAATGTTGCCCTCGAATGAGGACAGGTGACGCGAGAAACTTCTTGGGTCACAGCTAGAAGTTGAATGATACTCTTGAGGTCCAAGAGAGAAGAGGTTATTTACCCGAGATGACACAGCAGACGAGATCCTCACCCTGCTTGCAAGGGAGTATCTTTTGTTTTTTCTCAAGTTGTGGTGGTGTCCTCTCAGGTTACAACGGGGAACCCAGGGACTCGCCCATGTGCACTCAGGATCGGACAGAATCCATGCCAGTTGCCAGGCACCTCTGGGGATCCTTCTCTAAACGTCTCGGTGCTCAGTCCTCGATTTTGCTGAGGCCGGAGCCTGACTTTCCTCGACCGTACTGACCTAGGACTTGGTGTAAAGGTGAGGGCCCCAAAGAGGAGACAGGCGTCATCTCGCCTGGACACGTGCACGGCTACTTGTCTGACCAGCTGCAGCAACAGTGTCTGGCTCCATGTCGAGCAGACATAGGGATCTGTGGCTTACCCTCGAGGCCCAAAATCCTGTCACACGTGCAGGTGTTTCGGGCGTCGAGCCTCCAGATGACAGTCAATGCGGTGCAGGGCAGACAGGTTCATCTGCAGTGGACAAGGCATTTGGAGATCTTGGAGAATGGTGGCCGAAATCCAGATGCTCCCGCTGACTTTCCTACTGCGAGCATTTACATTTCGGATGCGACAGAAGTCCCAGGACACCTTCCACTAAGGAGCAGGAAAAGGGACTATCATCTAGAGCTTAGCAGGGCAAACTGGGCTCCTCTTGAGTCGCAGCGGATCCATTAGGGTTCCTCTTGGGTGTGACTGTTGTGGCAGGGGACTCCTTGTCGAGAGGACAGAGGGATCTGTTGCTTACTCTCCAGGTCCAAAGTGCTGTCACACATGCCAGTGTGTCGTGCCTCGAGCCTCGCGGTGATCGGTGTGACAGTCAATGCAGTCCGGGGCTGTCAAGTTGATATGTAATGGAGAAGGCATTTGGAGGTCTTGGTGAATGGTGACCGAATCCCTGATGCTCCTCCCCACATTCCTGTTGCAAGCACCTCCTCTTGGTATTTGAGCGAAGATCCAGGGAACCTTTCCCTAAGGGGCAGGAAAGGGGACGATCATCTGATGCTTAGCAGGGGCAAACAGGGCTCGGTTGTGTCGCAGCAGACACTTGTGGTCACTCTCAAGTTGAGAAGGGTAGGGCGGGGAAATTCCTGGGTCCCAGCAAGGGGGTGAAGAGCACTTCGAGGTCCAAAAGGGAAAGAGTGATTTCCCCAGAGATGACACAGTTGATAAGGGCCTCAAGCCGCGTGCAAGTGAGAAGCTTGTATTTCTCGAGTTGTGGCGGGGTTTCTCCAGTTAGGATGGGGAGCCCATGGACCTGCCCCTGTGGCCTCAGGAGAGGCCAGTCTTCTTGCCAGTTGCCATGCGACTTTGGGGATTACTCCCCAGTCATCGCCGAGTCCTCAGTCCTTGTCTGGTGCTGAAGATGGTACCTGAGCTTTCCTAGCCCATGCTGACATAAATCTTGGGGTTCCCATGAAGCCCCCACAGGTAAGTTATGCCTCGTCTTGTCTGGACGTACACTTGCGCTTGCCTCTGCAACTACAGCAGCTGTGAAAGGCTCCCCGTCGAGTGGACACAAGGATCTGTGACTTGACCTCGAGGTACTATCCAGGTCTGTCACACGTGCCAATGTCAGGCTTCGAGCCTCAGGGTGACAGTCGACCCAGTGCAGGGCAGTCAGGTTCATCTGGAGTGAACTAGGTATTTGGGGGTCCTGGGGAATGGTGGCAAGACCCCTCATGCTGCTCCCGACAGTCCTGGATCTAGTGTCGCCTGTTGGGTTATGAGGGAAGTGCTGGGAACCCTTTCCCGACAGAGCAAGAAAGGGAAGCTCATCTGGATCTCAGCAGGGATACTGGCGTGCCTTTACATTCATGGCGGGACCCTCGGTGTTCCCCCCGAGTGAGGATAGGTGGCACAAAAAAAAAAAAAAAAAAAAACTTCTTGGGTCACAGTAAGAAGGTGAACGACACTCTGGAGGTCCAAGAGAGAAGAGGTTCTTTCCCACGAGAAGCCACAGCAGACTAGGTCCTGACCCCACTTGCAGGGGAGAATCTTTCGGTTTGTCTCAAGCTGTGGTGGGGTCCTCTCGTTTTACAACGGGGAACCCAGGGACTCGCACCTGTGCACCAAGGATTGGACAGTTTCCGTGCCAGTGGCCAGACGCCTATGGAGATCCTTCCCTAATCGTCTCGGTACTCAGACCTCGATCTTTCCTGAGGCCGGAGCCTGAGCTTTCCTCTACCACACTGACCTAGGTCTTAGAGTACCCTTCAGGGCCCCACAGAAGAGACAGGCCTCGTCTCGCCTGGACACGTGTACGGCTACTTGCCTGATCAGCTGCAGCAGCAGTGTCAGGCTCCCTGTCGAGCGAACACAGTTATGTGTGGCTTGCCCTCGAGCCCCAAATTGCTGTAACACGTGCAGGTGTTTTGGGCTTCGATCCTCCGGATTACAGTCAAGGCAGTGCAGGGCAGACAGGTTCATCTGCAGTGGGCAAGGCATTTGGGGGTCTTGGAGAATGGTGGCCGAAACCCAGATACTCCTCCCGACTTTCCTACTGAGAGTACCTCCATTTGGGATGTGAAGGTAGCCCCAGGACACCTTTTAATTAGGATCAGTAAAAGGGACTATCAGCTAAAGCTTAGGAAGCTCAAACTGGGCTCCTCTTGAGTCGCAGCGGGTCCACTGGGTTTCCTCTTGGGTGCGACGGCTGTGGCCGGGTACTCCTTGTGTCACAGCAAGGGATTGAAGGAGCACTTCCAGGTCCAAGAGGGAAGGAGTGATTTCCCACGAGACGCCAGATCTAATAAAGGTCTCACCCCGCTTCAAGGGAGAATCTTCTGGTGTTTCTAGAGTTGTGGCTGGGTTTCTCGAGTTACAACGGGGAGCCCAGGGACGCACCTCTGTGGGCTCAGGAGAGGACAGTCTCCGTGCCAGTTGCCTGTGACCTCTGGGAATTCCTCTCCATTCGTCTCTAGATCCCTGTCCTCGACTTGTGCTAAGGCTAGTTCCTGAGCTTTCCTCGACCGTCCTGACCTAGGTCTTGGGGTTCTCCTGAGGCTCCCACAGAGGAGGAAGCCTTCGTATCTCCTGGACACGTGCAGGGCTACTTGCCTGACCAGCTTCAGCAGCAGTGTCTGGCTCCATTTCGAGGGGACAGAGGGATCTGTGGCTTGTTCTTGAGGTCCAAATTGCTGTCCCAAGTGCCAGTGTGTCGTGCGTCGAGCCTCGGGGTGACAGTCAAGGCGGTGTGGGGCAGTCAAGTTCAACTGCAGTGGACAAGGCATTTGGGGGACTTGGCGAATGGTGACCGAAATCCTGATGAACCTCCAGACTTTTGCGATCGAGAACCTCCTCTTGGTATTTGAGCGAAGCTCCAGGGAACCTTTCCCTAAGAGGCAGAAAAGGGGATGATAATCTGGAGCTTAGCAGGGGCAAACAGGGCTCTGTTGAGTCGCAGCGGACCTTTTGTTGTTCTTCTCAAGTTGAGAGGGGTAGGGCGGGGAAATTCCTGTGTCACAGCAAGGGGGGAAAAGAGTCCTTTGAGGTCCCAGAGGGAAGAAGATTTCACCAGAAAGGTCGCAGTGGATAAGGACCTCACCCCGCTTGCAAGAGAGAAGCTTCTTGTGTCTCTAGTGTTGCGGCCTGTTTTCTCGAGTTACGACGGGGAGACCAGGGACCCTCCCCTGTGGCCGGAGGAGAGGACAATCTCCGTGTCAGTTGCCAGTTACGTCTGGGGATTCCTCTCCAATCGTAACTGTGTGCCCTGTCCTCGACTTGTGCTCAGGTCAGTGCCTGAGCTTCCCTGGACTGTCCTGACCTAGGTCTTGAGGGTTCCCCTGAGGCTTCCACAGAGGAGACAGGCTTCGTCTCACCCACGCACTTGCACAGCTACTTGCCTGACCAGCTGCAGCAGCAGTGTCAGGCTCCATGTTAAGCGGACAGAGGGATCTCTGGCTTGCTCTCGAGGTCCAAAGTGCTGTCACACGTGCCAGGGTGTCGTGCGTCGAGACTCGGGGTGACACTTAAGCCAGTACAGGGCTGTCAAGTTCATCTGCAGTGGACAAGGCATTTGGGGGTCTTGGGGAATGGTGGCCGAATCCCTGATTCTCCTCCTCACATTCCTTTGCGAGCCCCTCTCTTGGTATTCGTGGGAAGCTCCAGGGAACATTTCCATAAGGGGCAGGAAAGAGGACGATCATCTGGAGCTTAGGAGGGCAAACAGAGCTCTGTTGAGTCGCAGCGGATCCCTTGTTGTTCCTCTCGAGTTGAGACGGGTAAGGCGGAGAAATTCCTGGGTCACAGCAAGGGGAGGAAAGAGCCCTTCGAGGTCCAAGAGGGAAGGAGTGATATCTCCAGAGATGTTGGGATGGATTAAGGCCTCATCCGGCTTTCAAGGGAGAAGCTTCTGGTATTTCTCTAGTTGAGGCGGGGTTACTCAAGTTACGACGGGGAGCCCATGGACCCGCCCTTGTGGCCTCAGGAGAGGCCATTCTTCTTGTCAGTTACCATGCACCTTTGTGGATTCCTCCCCAGTCATCGCCGAGTCCTCTGTCCTCATCTGAAGCTGAAGCTGGTTCCTGAGCTTTCCTCGCAAATGCTGATATAAATTTTGGGGTTCCCTTGGAGCCCTAACAGGAAAGTCATGCCTCGTCTTGCCTGGAGACTTAGACTTGCGGTTGCCTCTGCAGCTGAATCAGCTGTAAAAGTCTCCTGATAGAGTGGACACAGGATTATGTGACTTGACCACGACGTACCAACCAAGTCTGTAACACGTGCCAGTGTGTCAGGCTTAGAGCCTCGGGGTGACACTCGACCCAGTGCAGGGCATTCAGGTTCATCTGGAGTGAACGAGGTTTTTGGGGGTCTTGGGGAATTGTGGCAAGACCCCTTATGCTGCTCCCGACAGTCCCGGTTCGAGTGTCTCTTGTTGGGATGTGATGGAAATGCTGGGAACCCTTTCCCAACAGAGCAGGTAAGGGGTCCACATCTGGAGCTCATCTGGTATACGGGGGCTTCTTTACATTCATGGCGGGAAATTCGGTGTTCACTTCGAGTGAGTACAGTTGGCGCGAGAAACTTCTTGGGTCACAGCAAGAAGGTGAACGACACTTTGGAGGTCCAAGAGTGAAGAGATTCTTTCCTCCGAGACTCCACAGCAGATGAGGTCCTCACCCCACTTGCATGGGAAAATCTTTTGATTTTTCTCAAGTTGTGGAGGTGTCCTCTCGAGTTACAACAGGAAACCCAGGGACTCGCCTGTGCACACTCAAGATTGGACAGTTTCCGTGCCAGTTGCCACACGCCTATAGGGATTCTTCCATAGTCGTCTCGGTGCTCAGTCCTCGACCTTTGCTGAGGCTTGAGCTTGATGTGAGGGAAATGCTGGGAACCCTTTCCCAACAGAGCAGGAAAGGGGTCCACATCTGGAGCTCATCTGGTATACGGGGGCTTCTTTACATTCATGGCGGGAAATTCGGTGTTCACCTCGAGTGAGGACAGGTGGCGCGAGAAACTTCTTGGGTCACAGCAAGAAGGTGAACGACACTTTGGAGGACCAAGACTGAAGAGATTCTTTCCCCCGAGACTCCACAGCAGATGAGGTCCTCACCCCATTTGCATGGGAAAATCTTTTGATTTTTCTCAAGTTGTGGAGGTGTCCACTCGAGTTACAACAAGGAACCCAGGGACTCGCCTGTGCGCACTCAAGATTGGACAGTTTCCGTGCCAGTTGCCACACGCCTATAGGGATTTTTCCATAGTCGTCTCGGTGCTCAGTCCTCGACCTTTGCTGAGGCTGGAGCTTGAGCTTTCCTCGACCGCCCTGAACTAGGTCTTGGATTAACCCTCAGTGCCCCACAGAGGAGACAGTCCTCGACTCGCCTGGACACGTGCAAGGCTACTTGCCTGACCAGCTGCAGCAGCAGTGGCAGGCTCCCTGTTGAGCGGAGAGAGGGATCTGTGGCTTGCTCTTGAGGTCCAAATTGGTGTCACAGTGCCAGTGTGTCATGAGTCGAGCCTTGGGGTGATAGTCAAGGCAGTGCAAGGCCGACAGATTCATCTGCAATGGACAAGGCATTTGGGGGTCTTGGTGAATGGTGGCCCAAACCCTGACGCTCCTCCCGAATTTCTTGTTGCAAGAACCTCCTCTTGGGATGCCAGGGAAGCCACAGGAAAACCTTCCCTAAGGACCAGATAAAGGGACCATCATCTGGAGCTTAGCAAGGGCAAAAGTGGTCCTCTTGAGTCGCAGCAGGTCTCTTGGAGTTCCTCCCGAGTTGAGACGGGTAGAATGGGCAAATTCTTGGGTCACATCAAGGGAGTGAAGGAGCTCTTCCCAGTCCAAGAGGGAACTGGTAATTTCTCCCGAGACGCCATAGTGGATAAGGGCCTCACCCTGCTTGCAAGGAAGAAGCTTCTGGTTTTTTCATGGTGAGGCGGGGTTTCACGAGTAACGACGGGGAGCCAATTGACCCTCCCATGTGCTCTCGGGAGAGGCCAGTCTCCGTGCCAGTTGCCATGTGCCTTTGGGGAACCCTCCCCTGAAATCTCCGGGTCCTCATGCCTCATCTGGTGCTGAAGCCGCTACCTGAGCTTTCCTCTCCCATGCTGACATATATCTTGGGGTACCGATGGAGCCCCCTCAGGGGAGTCAGGCCTCGTCTCGCCTGGAGACGCGCACTGCCGATTGCCTCCAAAGCTGCAACAGCAGTGTAAGACTCCCCGTCGAGTGGACACAGGGATCTGTGACTTGAACCCAGGGCTGTCACAAGTGCCAGTGTGTCAGGCTTTGAGGCTCGGGGTTACAGTCGACCGAGTACAGGGCAGTCAGGTTCATCTGGAGTGAACCAGGTATTTGGGTGTCCTGGGGAATGGTGGCAAGGACTCTGATGCTCCCCCTGACTGTCTTGGTGCAAGTGTCTCCTGTTGGCACGTGATGGGAGCGCTGGGAACCGTCTCCTGACAGAGGAGGAAATGGACCCTCATCTGGATCTCAGCAGGGGATAACGGGGCTCCTTTTCATTCTTGGCGGGACACTCGGTGTTCCTCTCTAGTAGAGACGGGTGGGGCGGGGAACTTCATGGGTCACAGGAAGAAGGTAAACGACACTCCTGTGCTTTAAGAGAGAATGGGTGATTTCCCTCAAGTCGCCACAGTTGACAAGGTACTCAAACATTTTGCAGGAGAGGATTTTTTGGTTTTTCTCAACTTGTGGTGGGGGCCTCTCGAGTTACGACGGGGACCCCAGGCACTCGTCCCTGTGGCCTCAGGAAGGCCAGTCTCCGTTCCAGTTGCCAGGCTCCTCTGGGGATTACTCCAAAATCATCTCTGTGCTCAGTCTTCGACTTTTGCTGAGGCCTGAGCCTGAGATTTCCTAGACCGTCCTGACCTAGGTCTTGGGGTACCCCTGAGGCTCCCACAAAAGAGACAGGCTTCATCTCGCCTGGAAACGTGCACAGATACTTGCCTGATCAGCTGCAGCAGCAGTGTCCGGCTCCATCCGGACTGACACAGGGATCTGTGGCTTGCCCTCAAGTTCTACAATGCTGTCACACCTGCCAGAGTGCCCTGCGTCGAGCCGAGGGGGGACAGTCAAGAGAGTGCGGGACTGTGAAGTTCATCTGCAGTGGACGAGGCATTTGTGGGTCTTGGGAATGGTGGCCCAAGCCCTGATACTCCTCTCGACGTTCCTGTTGGGAGCACCTCCTCTTGGTATTTGAGCGAAGCCCCAGGGAACCTATCCTTAAGGGGCAGGAAAAGGGACGATCTTCTGGATCTTAACAGGGCTCTGTTGAGTCGCAGCGGATCCCTTGTTGTTCCTCTCGAATTTAGACGAGTGTGGAAGGGAAATTCCTGGGTCACAGCCAGGGGGTGAAAGATCCCTTCGAAATCCAAGAGGGAGGGAGTATTGTCCCCAGAGATGCCACAGTATATAAGCGCCTCACCTCGCTTGCAAGGGAGAATCTTCTGGTATTTCGGGAGGTGCGGCGGGGTTTCTCGAGTTACGACGGGTACCCATGGACCCGCCCCTGTGGCCTCAGGAGAGGCCAGTCACCTTGCCAGTTTCCATGCGCCTTTTGAGATTCCTCCCCAGTCATTGCCGAGTTGTCAGTCCTCGTCTGGTGCTGAAGCCAGTACCTGAGGTTTCCTCGCCCATGCTGACATAAATCTTGGGATTCCCATGGAGTCCCCACAGGAAAGTCAGTCCTCGTCTTGCCTGAAGACATACACTTGCACTTGCCTCTGCAGCTGCAGCAGCTGTGAAATGCTCCTCTTCGAGTGGACACAGGGATCTGTGACTTGACCTAGGTGTAATACCCAGGGCTGTCACACGTGCCAGTCTGTCAGTCTTCGAGCCTCGGATTGACAGTCGACGCAGTGCAGGACAGTCAGGTTCATCTGGAGTGAACGAGGTATTTGAGCGTCTTGGGGTTTGGTGGCAAGAACCCTGATGCTCCTCCTGGCAGTTTTGAGTGTCTCCTGTTGGGATGAGAGGGGAGCGCTGGGAACCCTTTCCCAACAGAGCAGGAAAGGGACCCTATCTGGAACTCAGCAGGGATATCGGGGCTTCTTTTCATTCATGGCGGGACCCTCGGTGTTCCTCTGGAATGGGGACGGGTGGGGCGGGGAATTTCTTGCATCACAGCAAAAAGGTGCATGACCCTTTTGAGGTCCAATGAGAAGGGGTCATTTTTCCTGGGATGCCACAGCTGACAGCGTCCTCTCCCCGCTTTCAGGGGAGAATCTTTTGGTTCTTCTCAAGTTGTGTTGCGTTCCTCTCTAATTATGATGGGGACCCCAGGGACTCGCCCCAGTGGCCTCAGGAGAGGACAGTCTCCGTACCAGTTGCCATACTCCTTTGGGGACACCTCCCCAGTCATCGCCGGGTCCTCAGTCCTCGTCTGGTGTTGAAGCCAGTGACTGAGCTTTCCTTGCCCATGCTGACATAAATCTTGGGGTTCCCATGGAACTCCTACAGGTGAGTCATGCCTCCTTTCTCCTGAAGAAATGCACTGCCACATGTCTCCGCTGCTGCAGCAGCAGTGTAATGTTCCCCGTCGAGTGGACACACGGATCTGTGACTTAAACTCGGGGTACTACCCAGGGCTGACCATGTGCTCTCGGGAGAGGCCAGTCTCCGTGCCAGTTGCCATGTGCCTTTGGGGAATCCTCCCCTGAAATCTCCGGGTCCTCATGCCTCATCTGGTGCTGAAGCCGCTACCTGAGCTTTCCTCTCCCATGCTGACATAAATCTTGGGGTACTGATGGAGCCCCCTCAGGGGAGTCAGGCCTCGTCTCGCCTGGAGACGTGCACTGCCGATTTCCTCCAAAGCTGCAACAGCAGTGCAAGACTCCCCGTCGAGTGGACACAGGGGTATGTGACTTGAACCCAGGGCTGTCACAAGTGCCAGTGTGTCAGGCTTCGAGGCTCCTGTTTACAGTCGACTGAGTACAGGGCAGTCAGGTTCATCTGGAGTGAACGAGGTATTTGGGGGTCCTGGGGAATGGTGGCAAGAACTCTGATGCTCCCCCTGATTGTCCTGGTGCAAGTGTCTCCTGTTGGCACGTGATGGGAGCCCTGGGAACCGTTTCCTGACAGAGCAGGAAATGGACCCTCATCTGGAGCTCAGCAGAGGATAACGGGGCTCCTTTTCATTCTTGGCAGGACACTCGGTGTTCCTCTCTAGTAGAGACGGGTGGGGCGGGGAACTTCATGGGTCACAGGAAGAAGGTAAACGGCACTCCTGTGCTTTAAGAGAGAATGGGTGATTTCCCTCAAGTCGCCACAGTTGACAAGGTACTCAAACATTTTGCAGGAGAGGATTTTTTGGTTTTTCTCAAGTTGTGGCGGGGTCCTCTCGAGTTACTATGGGGACGCCAGGCACTCGTCCCTGTGGCCTCAGGAAGGCCAGTCTCCGTGCCAGTTGCCAGGCTCCTCTGGGGTTTACTCCCCAATCATCTCTGTGCTCACTCTTCGACTTTTGATGAGGCCTGAGCCTGAGATTTCCTAGACCGTCCTGACCTAGGTCTTGGGGTACCTCTGAGGCTCCCACAAAGGAGACTGGCTTCATCTCGCCTGGAAACGTGCACAGCTATTTGCCTGATCAGCTGCAGCAGCAGTGTCCGGCTCCATTCGGACGGACACAGGGATCTGTGGCTTGCCCTCGAGGTCTAAAATGCTGTCACACCTGCCAGAGTGCCTGCGTCGAGCCGAGGGGTGACAGTCAAGACAGTGCGGGACTGTGAAGTCCATCTGCATGGACGAGGCATTTGTGGGTCTTGGGGAATGGTGGGCCAAGCCCTGATGCTCCTCCCGACGTTCCTGTTGGGATCACCTCCTCTTGGTATTTGAGCGAAGCCCCAGGGAACCTATCCTTAAGGGGCAGGAAAAGGGACGATCTTCTGGATCTGGATAGGGGAAAACAGGGCTCTGTTGAGTCGCAGCGGATCCCTTGTTGTTCCTCTCGAATTTAGACGAGTGTGGAAGGGAAATTCCTGGGTCACAGCAAGGGGGTGAAAGAGCCCTTCGAAATCCAAGAGGGAGGGAGTATTGTCCCCAGAGATGCCACAGTATATAAGCGCCTCACCTCGCTTGCAAGGGAGAATCTTCTGGTATTTCGGGAGGTGCGGTGGGATTTCTCGAGTTACGACGGGTACCCATGGACCCACCCCGGTGGCCTCAGGAGAGGCCAGTCACCTTGCCAGTTTCCATGCGCCTTTTGAGATTCCTCCTCAGTCATTGCCGAGTTGTCAGTCCTCGTCTGGTGCTGAAGCCAGTACCTGAGGTTTCCTCGCCCATGCTGATATAAATCTTGGGATTCCCATGGAGCCCCCACAGGAAAGTCAGTCCTCCTCTTGCCTGAAGACATACGCTTGCACTTGCCTCTGCAGCTGCAGCAGCTGTGAAATGCTCCCCTTCGAGTGGACACAGGGATCTGTGACTTGACCTCGGTGTAACACCCAGGGCTGTCACACGTGCCAGTCTGTCAGTCTTCGAGCCTCGGATTGACAGTCGACGCAGTGCAGGACAGTCAGGTTCATCTGGAGTGAACGAGGTATTTGAGCGTCTTGGGGTTTGGTGGCAAGAACCCTGATGTTCCTCCCGGCAGTTTTGAGTGTCTCGTGTTGGGATGAGAGGGGAGCGCTGGGAACCCTTTCCCAACAGAGCAGGGAAGGGACCCGATCTGGAACTCAGCAGGGATATTGGGGCTTCTTTTCATTCATGGCGGGACCCTCGGTGTTCCTCTGGAATGGGGACGGGTGGGGCAGGGAATTTCTTGGGTCACAGCAATAAGGTGCATGACCCTTTTGAGGTCCAATGAGAAGGGGTCATTTTTCCTGGGATGCCACAGCGTACAGCGTCCTCTCCCCGCTTTCAGGGGAGAATCTTTTGGTTCTTATCTAGTTGTGTTGTGTTCCTCTCTAGTTATGATGGGGACCCCAGGGACTCTCCCCAGTGGCCTCAGGAGAGGCCAGTCTCCGTACCAGTTGCCATACTCCTTTGGGGACTCCTCCCCAGTCATTGCCGGGTCCTCAGTCCTCGTCTGGTGTTGAAGCCGGTGACTGAGCTTTCCTTGCCCATGCTGACATAAATCTTGGGGTTCCCTTGGAAATTCGACAGTTGAGTCAGGCCTCCTTTCTCCTGAAGAAATGCACTGCAGCTTGTCTCCGCAGCTGCAGCAGCAGTGTAATGTTCCCCGTCAAGTGGACATACGGATCTGTGACTTAAACTCGGGGTACTATCCAGGGCTGTCACACGTGCCAGTGTGTCAGGCTTCGAGCTTCAGAGTGACAGTCGACGCAGTGCATGGCAGTCAGGTTCATCTGCACTTAAGGAGGTATTTGGGTTTCCTGGGGAATGGTGGCAAGACCCCTGATGCTCATTCCAACTGTCCTGATGTGAGTTTCTCCTGTTGGGATGTGAGGGGAGCGCCGGGAACCCCTTCCAGACAGAGCAGGAAAGGGACCCTCATCAGGAGCTCAGCAGGGATAACGGGTCTCCTTCTCATTCTTCACGTGACCCCTGGTGTTCCTTTCAAGGTGGACGGATGTGGCGGGTAACTTCCTGGTTCACAGCAAGAAGGTGAACGACCCTTCTGAGGTCCAAAAGAGAAGGTGTGATTTCCACCAAAACGCCAATCGGACAAGGTCCTCACCCCACTTGCTGGGGAAAACCATTTGGTTTTTCTCAAGTTGTGGCGGGGTCCTCTCGTTTTACTACTGGGACCCCAGGTACTCACACCTGTGGTCTCAGGAGAGGCCAGTCTCCGTGCCAGTTGCAAGGCGCGTCTGTGAATTCCTCGCCAATTGTGTCAAGGTGCTCAGTACTCAACTTGCGCTGAGGCAGGAGCCAGAGCTTTCCTCGCCTGTCCTGACCTAGGTCGTGGGGTACCCATGTGGCGCCCACAGAAGAGATAGGCCACGTATCTCCTGGACAGGTGCACAGCTACTTGCCTGACCAGCTGCAGCAGAAGTGTCAGGCTCCAGGTCGAGCGAACACAGGAATCTGTGTCTTACCCTTTAGGTCCAAAGTGCTGTCACACGTGCGAGTGTGTCGGGCATCGAGCCTCGGGATGACAGTCAAGGCAGTGCAGGGCAGTCAGGTTCATCTACAGTGGACAAGGCGTTTGGAGGTCTTAGGGAATGGTGGCCCAAACCCTGATGCTCCTCCCAACTTTCCTGTTGGGAGGACCTACTCTTGAGATGCGAGGTAAACCCCAGGAAAACTTTCCCTAAGGAGCAGAAAAGGGACAATCATCTGGAGATTTGCAGGAGCAAACGGGGCTCTGTTGAGTTGCAGCGGATCCTTTGGGTTCCTCTCCAGTTGAGACGGGTGGGGCAGGGCACTCCTTGGTCACAGCAAGGGGGTGAAGGAACCCTTCGAGGTCCAAGAGGGAAGGGTTGATTTCCACTGATATGCCGCAGTGTATAAGGGCCTCTTCCCGCATGCAACGAAGAAGCTTCAGGATTTTCTCGAGTTTCAAAGGGGTTTCTCGAATTAAGATGGGGAACCCATTTAGCCGCCCCTGAGGCATCAGGAGAGGCCAGTCTCCATGCCAGTTGCCATGCGCCTTTGAGGATTCCTCCCCAGTCATCCCCGAGTCTTCAGTCCTCGTCTGGTGCTGAAGCCGGTATGTGAGCTTTCCTCGCCCTTGCTGACATAAATCTAGGGGTTCCCACGGAGTCCCCACGGAGTCCCCACAGGGGAATCAGGCCTTGTGTTGCCTGGAGACGTACACTAATGCTTGCCTCTGCAGCTGCAGAAGCAGTGTAAGGCTCCCCGTCGAGTGGACACAGGGATCTGTGACTTGACAAAGAGGTATTACCCAGGGCTGTCACACGGGCCAGTGTGTCAGGCTTCTAGCCTCGGGGTGACAGTCTACGGAGTGCAGGGTAGTCAGGTTCATATGCAGTGAACGAGGTATTTGGGGGTATTGGGGAATGGTAGCAAGAACACTGATGCTCCTCCCGACAGTCCTGGTGCGAGTGTCTCCTGTTGGGATGTGAGGGAAGCGCTGGAAACCCTTTCCAGACAGAGCAGGAAATGGAAATTCATCTGGAACTCAACATGGGATAACGGGGCTCCTTGTCATTCATGGCGGGATCCTCAGTTTTCTCCTCGGATGGAGACAGGTGGGGCGGGGAACTTCATGGGTCTCAGCAAGAAGGTGAACGACCCTTTTGAGGTCCAAGAGAGAAGGGGTGATTTCCCCCGAGACGTCACAAAGGACCAGGTCCTCACCGCGCTTGCAGGGGAGAATCTTTTGGTTTTTCTTAATTTGTGGAAGAGTCCTCTCGAGTTACAACGGGGAACCCAGGGATTTGTCTCTGTGGCCTCAGGTGAGGCCAGTCTCCATGCCAGTAGCCAGGCGCTTCTGGGGATTCCTCGCCAATCGTCTCAGGGTGCTCAGTTCTCGACTTGTGCTGAGGCCAGAGCCTGAGCTTTCCTAAGGGGTACCCCTTAGGCCCCCACAGAGGAGACAGGCCTTGTCTCCCCTGGACTTATGCACGGCTACTTGCCTGACCAGCTGCAGCAGAAATGTCAGGCTCCTGATCTAGCGGACACAGGGATCTGTGGCTTGCACTCGAGGTACTACCTAAGGATGTCAGACTTGCCAGTGTGTCACACGACGAGCCTCGGTGTGACAGTCAAGGCAGTGCAGGGCAGTCAGATTCATCTGCAGTGGACAAGGCATTTGAGGGTCTTGGGGAATGGTACCTCAAACCCTGATGCTTCTCCTGAATTTCTTGGTGTGAGAACCTCCTCTTGGAATGCGAGGGAATCCACAGGAAAATGTTCCTTTAGGACCAGGAAAAGGGACCATCATCTGGAGCTTAGCAGGGGCAAACAGGGCTCCTCTTGAGTCACAGCGGGTCTCTTTGGGTTCCTCCCAAGTTGTGACGGGTAGGGTGGATAACTTCTTGGGTCACAGCAAGGGAGTGAAGGAGCCCTTCCCAGTCCAAGAGGGAACTGGTGGTTTCCCCCAAGACAACACAGCTGATAAGGGCCTCACCCTGCTTGCAAGGGAGAAGCTTCTGGTTTTGTTCGAGGTGGGGCCGGGTTTCTCGAGTTTCGATGGGGATCCCATGGACCCGCCCCTGTGGCCTCAGTAGAGGCCAGTCTCCTTGCCAGTTGCCATGTGCTTTTGGGTATTCCTCTCCGACATCTCCTGGTCTTCAGTCCTCGTCTGGTGCTGAAGCCAGTACTTGAGTTTTCCTCGCCCATGCTGACATAAATCTTGGGGTACCCGTCGAGCCCCCACAGGGAAGTCAGGCCTCTTCTCGCCTGGAGACGTGCACTGCCGATTGCCTCCATAGCTGCAAGAGCAGTAATAGTCCTCGTCTGGTGCTGAAGCCAGTACTTGAGTTTTCCTCGCCCATGCTGACATAAATCTTGGGGTACCCGTCGAGCCCCCACAGGGAAGTCAGGCCTCTTCTCGCTTGGAGACGTGCACTGCTGATTGCCTCCATAGCTGCAAGAGCAGTAATGCTCCCCGTCGAGTGGACACAGGGATCTGTGATTTGAACTCAAGGTATTACCCAGGGCTATCACACGTGCCAGTGTGTCAGGCTTCGAGCCTCGGGTGACAGTCTACGGAGTACAGGGTAGTCAGATTCATATGGAGTGAACGAGGTATTTGGGGGTCTTGGGGAATGGTGGCAATAACCCTGATGCTCCTCCTGACTATCTTGGTGCGAGTGTCTCCTGTTGCTATGTGACAGAAGCGCTGAGAACCCTTTCCCAACAGAGCAGACAAGGCAATCTCATCTGGAGCTCAGCAGTGGATAAGGGCCTCCTTTTCATTCTTGGCGGGACACTTGGTGTTCCTCTCGAGTGGGAACGGGTGGGGCTGGGAACTTCTTGGGTCACAGCAAGAAGGTGAACGACCCTCTTGTGCTTTAAGAGAAAATGCTGATTTCCCTCAAGACACCACCGCGGACAAGGTACTCAACCTGCTTGCAGGAGAGAATCTTTTGGTTTTTCTCAAATGGTGGGGGGGACCACTCGAGTCAGGACAGGGACCCTAGGGACTCGCCCCTGGGCCTCAGGCTTGGACAGACTCCGTGCCAGTTGCCAGGCGCCTCTGAGGATTCTTCCCTAATCGTCTCGGTGCTCAGTCCTCGACTTGTGCTGAGGCTGAAGCCTGAGCTTTCCTCCACCTTCCTGACCTTGGTCTTGAGGTACCCCTGACTCCCCCACAGAGTATACAGGCCTCGACTCGCCTGGACACGTGCATGGCTACTTGCCTGAACAGCTGCTGCAGCAGTGTCAGGCTCCATATCGAGCAGACACAGGAATCTCTGGCTTGACCTCGAGGTCCAATATGCTATCACACTTTCCAAGGTGTCTGGGGTCAAGCTTCTCCCTAACAGTGAAGGCAGTGCTGGGCAGTCAGGTTCATCTGCAGTGGACAAGGTATTTGGGGGTCTTGGGGAATGATAACCCAAATCCTGATGCTGCTCCTGACTTTCTTGGTGTGATCACCTCCTATTGGGATGCGAGGGAAGCCCCTGGAAACCTATCCCTTAGGAGCCGGAAAAGGGACCATCTTCTGTAGCTTAAAAGGGACAAGCGGGGATTCTCTTGAGTCAGAGCGGGTCCTTTGGGGTTCCTCTAGAGCTGAGACGGTTGTGGCGGGGAACTTCTTGGGTCACAGCAAAGGGGTGAAAAAGCCCTTTGAGGTCCAAGTGAGAAGGAGTGATTTCTCCCGAGTCGCCAGCACGGACAAGATCCTCAACTCACTTGCGGGGAGAATTATGCTTCTGGCCTCGTCTCGCCTGGAGATGTGCACTGCCGCTTGCCTCCGCAGCTACAGCAGCAGTGTAAGGCTCACCATCATGTGGACAAGGGGATCTGTGACTTGCCCTCGAGGTCCTAACCAGGGATGTCACATGTGCCAGGGTGCCACGATTGGAGCCTCGGGGTGACAGCCAACGCAGTGCACGGCAGTCAGGTTCATCTGGAGTCAACGAGGTATTTGGGGGTTTTAGGGAACTGTGGCAATATCCCTGATGCCTCTCCCGACTGTACTGGTGCCAGTGTTCCTTGTTGGGATGAAAGGGGAGCGCTGAGACCCCTTTCCCAACAGAGCAGGAAAGGGACCCTCATCAGGAGCTCAGCAGGGGATAACGGGGCTGCTTTTCATTTTTGGCGAGACACTTGGTGTTCCTTTTGAGGTGGACGGGTGTGGCGGGGAAGTTCCTGGTTCACAGCAAGCAGGTGAACAATCGTTTTGAGGTTGTATAGAGAAGGTGTGATTTCCCCCAAGACGCCAGAGCTGACAAGGTCCCCACCCCTCTTGCAGGGCAGAATCTTAGATTTTTCTCAAGTTGTGGTGGAGTCCTCTCGAGTTACGAAGGGGAGGCCAGGGACTCGACCCTGTGGCCTCAGGAGAGGCCAGTCTCCATGCCAGTTGCCAGGTACCTCTGCGGATACCTCCCCAATCATCTCAGGGTGCTCAGTACTAGACTTGTCTTGACGCCGTTGCCTGAGCTTTCTTCGACCATTCTGACCTAGGGCTTGAGGTATCCCTGTGACACCCACTTAGGAGACAGGTCTTGTCTCGCCTGGAGACTTGCACAGCTACTTGCCTGACCAGCTGCAGCAGCAGTGGCAGACTCCATGTCGAGTGAACACAGGGATCTATGGCTTGCCCTCGAGGACCAAAGTGCTGTCACACGTGCAGGTGTTTCGGGCGTCTAGCCTCAGGGTGACAGTCAAGGCAGTGCAGGCAAGGCATCTGCAGTGGACAAGGCATTTGGAGGTCTTGGAAAATGGTTGCCGAACCCCATATGCTTCTTCCAACTTTCCTACTGCAAGCACATCTTCTGGGATGCGACGGAAGCCCCAGGACACCTTATACTAAGGAGCAGGAAAAGGGACTATCATCTAGATATTAGCAGGTGCAAACTTGGCTCCTCTTGAGTAGCAGTGGGTCCATTGAGGTTCCTCTTGGTGGGACGGTTGTGGCCGGGAACACCTTGTGTCACAGCAATGGAGTTAAGGAGCCCTTCGAGGTCCAAGAGGGAAGACGTGATTTCCCACGAGACGCCGGATGGGATAAAGGCCTCACCCTGCTTGCAAGGGAGAATCTTCTGGTGTTTCTAGAGTAGCGGTGGGGTTTCACGAGTTTTGACGGAGAGCCCAG
The DNA here is from genome assembly GCA_006408635.1 of Nanger granti. Classification (NCBI taxonomy): domain Eukaryota; kingdom Metazoa; phylum Chordata; class Mammalia; order Artiodactyla; family Bovidae; genus Nanger; species Nanger granti. The sequence goes on from SJYD01062086.1 coordinate 26,559, forward strand.
CGATGCACCCCTGTGGCCTCAGGAGAGGATAGTCGGCCTGCCAGTTGCCAGTCACCTCTGAGTATTCCTCCCCAATCGTCTCACGGTGCTCAGTTTTCGACTGGTGATGAGGCCGGAGCCTGAGATTTCCTGGACAGTTCTGACCTAGGTCTTTAGGTAACCCTGAGACCCCCAATTAGGAGACAGGCCTCATTTCGCCTGGACATGATTATGGCAACTTGCCTGACCAGCTGCAGCAGCAGTGGCACACTCCATGTCGAGCGGACACAGGGATCTGTGGCTTGCCCTCGAGGTCCTACCCTGGGCTGTCACACGTGCCAATGTGTACGGCGTTGAGCCTTGGGGTGATGGTCAAGGAAGTGCAGATCAGTCAGGTTCATCTACAGTGGACAAGGCATTTAGGGGCCTTGAGGAAGTGTGGCTCAAACCCTGATGCTCCTTCCGACTTTCCTGGTGGGAGCACCTCTTGGGATGCGAGGGAAGACCCAGGAAACATTTCCTTAAGGAGCAGAAAACGGAACCATCATCTGGAGCATAACAGGGGCAAATGAGGCTCCTCTTGAGTCTCAGCGGGTCCTTTGGCGTTCCTCTGGTGTTGAGAAGGGTGGGGCGGGCAACTTCTTGGGTCTCAGCAAGCGGGTGAAGGAGCCCGTCGAGGTCCAAGAGGAACGGGGTAAGTTCCTCCGAGTCGCCGCAGTGGATAAGGGCCTCACCCCTCTCGCAAGGGTGAAGCTTCTGGTTTTTCTTGAGTTGCGCAGGGTTTCTCGAGTTATGACAGGGAGCCCATGGACCCGCCCCTGTGGCCTCAGCAGAGGCCAGGTTCCCTGCCAGTTGCATGCGTCTTTGGGGATTTCTCCCCAGTCATCCCTGGGTCCTCAGTCCTCGTCTGGTGCTGAAGGTGGTTCCTGAGCTTTCCTGGCCATGCTGACATAAATCTTGGGGTTCCCATGGAGCCCCCACAGGGGATGAAGGCCTCGTCTCGCCTAGAGACGTGCACTGCTGCTTACTTTTACAGCTGCAGCGGCTGTGTAAGGCTCGGAGTCGAATGGACACAGGGATCTGTGACTTGATCTCGAGATACTACCCAGGGCTTTCACCTGAGCCAGTGTATCAGGCTTTGAGCCTCGGGGTGACAGTCGACGCAGTGCAGGGCAGTCATGTTCATCTGGAAGGAAAGACATATTTGGCGGTCTTTAGAATGGTGGCAAAACCCCTGATGCTCCTCCAGACTCTCCTGGTTCGAGTGTCTCCTGTTGGGATGTGAGCAGAGCTCTGGGAATCCTTTCCCGACAGAGCAGGAAAGGTACCCTCATCTGGAGCTCAGTAGGGGATAACGGGGCTCTATTTCATTCTTGGCGGGACCCTCGGGGTGCCTCTAGAGTGGGGACGGGTAAGGCATGGAACGTCTTGTGTCACAGAAAGAAGCTGAACGACCCTTTTGATGTCCAAGAGAGGAGGGGTGATTTCCCCAGAGATGACAAAGCGGACAAGGTCCTCACCCCGCTTGAAGGAGAAAATATTTTGTTTTTTCTCAAGTTGTGGTGGGATCCTCTCCAGTTTGGACGGGGAACCCAGGGACTCGGCCCTGTGGCTTCAGGAGAGGCCAGTCTCTGTGCCAGTTGACAGGTGACCCTGGGAATACTCCCCAATCGTTCTAGAGTGCTCAGTCCTTGACTGGTCATGAGGCCGGAGCCTGATCTTTAATCGACCGTCCTGACCTAGGTCTTGGGGTACCCCTGAGGCCCACACTTAGGAGACAGGCCTCGTCTCGCCTGGACACGTGCATGGCAACTTGCCTGACCTGCTGCAGAAGCAGTGGCACACTCCATGTCGAGCTGACACAAGGATCTGTGGCTTGCCCTGAGGTCCTACCCTGGGCTGTCACATGTGCAACTGTGTCTGGCGTCAAGCCTTTGGGTGATGGTCAAGGAAGTGAAGGGCAGTCAGGTTCATATACAGTGGACAAGGCATTTGAGGGTTTTGGGGAATGGTGGCCCAAAAAGGATCTGTGGCTTGCCCTGAGGTCCTACCCTGGGCTGTCACATGTGCAACTGTGTCTGGCGTCAAGCCTTTGGGTGATGGTCAAGGAAGTGAAGGGCAGTCAGGTTCATATACAGTGGACAAGGCATTTGAGGGTTTTGGGGAATGGTGGCCCAAAGAGTGATGCTAATTTCGACTTTCCAGGGGGGAGCATATCCTCTAGGGATGTGAGGGAAGACCCAGGAAACCTTTCCCTACTGAGCAGAAAACGGAACAATCATCTGGAGCTTAGCAGGGGCAATTGGGTCTGCTCTTGAGTCGCAGCGGTTCCCTTGTCGTTCCTTGCGAGTTGAGACGGGTGGGGTGGGGAACTTCTTGGGTCACAGAAGTGGAGTGAAGGAGCCATTCCATGTCCAAGATGGAAGGGGTGATTTCCCCCAAGACGCATCAGCAGATAAGGACCTCAGGCCGCTTGCAAGAGAGAGGCTTCTGTTTTTTCTTGAGTTGCAACGGGGTTTCTCTAGTTACGATGGGGAGCCCATGGACCCGCCCCTGTGGCCTCAGAAGAGGCCAGTCTCAGTG
>SJYD01062086.1:30343-44153 GCA_006408635.1 Nanger granti
AGGGGAATACAGGGCTCCATTTAATTCTTTTTGGGACCCTCGGTGTTCCTGTCGTGTGCGGACAGGTGGGGAAGGGAACTTCTTGGGTCACAGCAAGAAGGTGAACGACCCTTTTGAGTTCCAAGAGAGAAGGAATGATTTCCCCAAAGACGCGACTGCGGACAAGCTCCTCACCCCGCTTGCAGGGGAGAATCCTTTGGTTTTTCTCAACTTGTGGGTGGGTCTTCTCGTGTTACAACGGGGACACCAGGTACTCGCCCCTGTGACCCTAAAGAGGCCATTCTCCGTGCCATTTCCTAGGCACGTCTGGGGATCCTCCCCAATCGTTTCAGAGTGCTCAGTTCTCAACTTGTGCTCAGGCCTGAGCCTCACTTTGCTCGACAGTCCTGTCATAGGTCTTGGGTTACCCTGAGGACCCCCACAGAGGAGTCAGGCCACGTCTCGCTTGGACACGTCCACACTACTTGCCTGACCAGCTGCAGCAGCAGTGTCAGGCTNGACAGTCCTGTCCTAGGTCTTGGGTTGCCCTGAGGACCCCCACAGAGGAGTCAGGCCACGTCTCGCTTGGACATGTCCACACTACTTGCCTGACCAGCTGCATCAGCAGTGTCAGGCTCCACGTTGAGCGGACGCAGGGATCTGTGGCTTGCCCTCGAAGTCCAATGTGTTGTCACACGTGCCAGTGTGTCTGGCGTCAAGCCTCGGAGTGACAGTCAAGGTAGTTCACGGCAGCCAGGTTCATGTGCATTGGACAAGGCATTCGGGGGTCTTGGAAATGGTGGCTCAACCCCTGATGCTCCTCCCGTCTTTCCTGGTGTGAGCTCCTCCTCTTGGGATGCGGGGGAATCACCAGATATCATTTCCCCAAGGAGCAGGAAAAGGGACAATCATCTGAAGGTTAGAAGAGCCAAACGGGACTCCTGTCGAGTCGCAGCGGGATCCTTGGGGTTCCTCCCGAGTTTAGACGAGTAGGTTGGGTAACTTCTTGGGTCACAGCAAGTGAGTGAAGGAGCCCTTCCCAGTCCAAGAGGGAATTGGTGATTTTCCCCGAGAACACGTTGAGCGGACGCAGGGATCTGTGGCTTGCCCTCGAAGTCCTATGTGTTGTCACACGTGCCAGTGTGTCTGGCGTCAAGCCTCGGAGTGACAGTCAAGGCAGTTCACGGCAGCCAGGTTCATGTGCATTGGACAAGGCATTCGGGGGTCTTGGAAATAGTGGACCAACCCCTGATGCTCCTCCCGTCTTTCCTATTGTGAGCTCCTCCTCTTGGGATGTGGGGGAATCCCCAGATATCATTTCCCCAAGGAGCAGGTAAAGGGACAATCATCTGAAGGTTAGAAGAGCCAAACGGTGCTCCTGTCCAGTCGCAGCGGGATCCTTGGGGTTCCTCCCGAGTTTAGACGGGTAAGGTGGGTAACTTCTTGGGTCACAGCAAGTGAGTGAAGGAGCCCTTCCCAGTCCAAGAGGGAATTGGTGATTTTCCCAGAGACGCCTCAGCGGATAATGGCCTCAACCTGCTTACAAGGGAGAAGCTTTTGGTTTTTCTCTAGGTGGGGCGGGGTTTCCCGAGTTACGATGGGAAGTCCATGGACCCGCCCCTATGGCCTCAGGAGAGTCCAGTCTCCGTGTCAGTTGCCATGTACCTTTGGCAATTCCTCCCCAGACATCAGCTGGTCTTCAATCCCAGGCTGGTGCTGAAGCTGGTACCTGAGTTTTCCTCGCCCATGCTGACTTAAGTTTTGGAGTACTCATGGAGCCCTCACAAGGGAGTCAGGTTTCAGCTCTCCTGGAGACGTGCACTGCCGATTGCCTCCAAAGCTGCAACAGCAGTGTAAGGCTACCCGTCGAGTGAACACAGGGATCTGTGACTTGAACCCGAGGTATTACCCAGGGCTGTCACACGGGCCAGTGTGTGTGACTTCGAGCCTCTGGGTGACAGTCTACGAAGTGCAGGGACGTCAAGTTCATCTGAAGTCAATGAGGTATTTGGGGGTCTTGGGGAATGGTGGCAAGAAACCCGATGCTCCTGCCAACTGTCCTGGTGCGAGTGTCTCCTGTTGGTATGTGACGGGAGCGCTGGAAACCCTTTCCTGCTCTGTCAGGCTCCATGTCAAGCAGACCCTCATGTGGAGCTCAGCAGGGGATAATGAGGCTCCTTTCATTCTTGGCGGGACACTCGGTGTTCCTCTCTAGTGAGGACGGTTGGGGCGGGAACTTCTTGGGTCACAGAAAGAAGGGGAAAGACCATCCTGTGCTGTAAAAGTGAATAGGAGATTTCCATCAAGATGCCACAGCGGACAAGGTCCTCAGCCCACTTGCAGGGGAGAATATTTTGGTTTATCTCGAGTTGTGGTGAGGCCTTCTCGAGTTACGATGGTGGCCACAGGGACTCGCCCCTGTGGCCTCAGGAGAATCCACTCTCCGTGCGAGTTGCCTGGCGCCTCTTGGGATTACTCCCCATTCGTCTCGGTGCTCAGTCTTTGACTTGTGCTGAGGCGTGAGCCTGAGATTTCTTCGACCATCCGGACCTAGGTCTTGGGGTTCCACTGAGGCTCCCACAGTGGAGAAAGGCTTCGTCTCACCTGGACACGTGCATGGCTACTTGCCTGATCAGCTGCAGTAACAGTGTAGGCTCCATGTCGAGCGGACACAGGGATCTGTGTCTTGCCCTCGAGGTCCAAAGTGCCGTCACACATGCCAGTGTGTCGTGGGTTGAGCCTCGGGGTGACAGTCAAGGCTGTGCAGGGCTGTAAAGTTCATCTGCCGTGGACAAGGTATTTGGGGTACTAGGGGAATGGTGGCCCAACCTCTGATGCTCCTCCCGACTTTCCTGTTGGGAGCACCTCCTCTTGGTATTCGAGCAAATCCCCAGGGAACGTTTTCCTAAGGGGCAGGAAAAGCGCCATTCACCTAGAGCTTAGCAGGGGAAAACAGGGCTCCGTTGAGTCGCAGCGGATCCCTTGTTGTTCCTCTCGAGTTGAGACGGGTGGGGCGGGAAATTTCGTGGGTCACAGCAATATGGAGAATGACTCTTTTGAGGTCCAAGTGAGAAGGGGTGATTTCTCCCAAGACGCCAGAGCAGACAAGGTTCTCTCCCGGTTGCTTTGGAGAATCTTTCGGTTTTTCCCAAGTTGTGTTGTGTTCTTGTCTAGTTACGACTAGGACCCCAGGGACTCGCCCCTGTGGCCACAGGAGAGGCCAGTCTCCGTGCATATTGCCAGGCACCTCTAGCGATTCCTAAACAATCATCTCAGTGTGCTCAGTCCTCAACTCGTGCTGAGGCAGCAGCCTGAGCTTTCGTCGACCATACTTATCTATGCCTTAGGTACCCCTGTGGCCCCCACAGAGGAGACCGGACTTGTTTCACCTGGACACGTGTACGTCTACTTGCCTGATAAGCTGCAGCAGCAGTGTCACGCTCCATGTCTAGCGGACACAGGAATTTCTGGCTTGACCTCGAGGTCCAATGTGCTGTCACTGATTCCAGTGTGTCGTGGGTGCGAGCCTCGCTGTGACACTCAAGGCAGTGCAGGGGCAGTCAGGTTCAGCTGCAGTGGACGAAGGATTTGGTGGTCTTGGGGAATGATGGCTCAAACCCTGATGCTCCTCCCATCTTTCCTGATGTGAGCATCTCCTATTGGGATGCGAGGGAAGCCCCAGGAAACCTTTCCCTAAAGGACAGGAAAAGGGTCCATTATCTGTAGCTTAGAAGGGGCAACCGAGGCTCCTCTTGAGTCACACTGGGTCCCTTGGGGTTCCTCTCGAGTTGAGATGGGTGGGGCGGGGAACGTCTTGGGTCACTGCAAGGGGGTGAAAAAGACCTTCGAGGTTCAGGAGGGAAGGAATGATTTCCCCCAAGATGCTGCAGCGAATAAGGGCTTCAAGCCGCTTGCAAGGGAGAAGCTTCTGGTTTTTCTTGAGTTGCGGCAGTGTTTCTCGAGTTACAATGGAGAATCCTTGGACTCATCCTTGTGGCCTCAGGCGAGGCGAGTGTCTGTGCCACTTACCATGCGCCTTTGGAGATTCCTCCCTAGTCATTGATGGGTCCTCAGTCCTCCACACGTGCAGAAGTCGGTACATGAGCTTTCCTCGCTCATGCTAAACTAAATCTTCGAGTACCATGGGGCCCCCAACAGGGGAGTTAGGCCTCGTCTCGTTTGAAGATGTGCACTGCCGCTTGCCTCGGCAGCTGCAGCAGCAGTGTAAGGCTCCCTGTTGAGTGAACACAGGGATCTGTGACTTGACCTCGTGGTACTACCCAGGGCTGTCATTCGTGTCAGTGTGTCAGGTTTCGAACCTCGGGGTGACAGTCGGTTCATTGCAGGGCAATGAGGTTCATCTGGAGTGAATGAGGTATTTTGGGGTCTTTGGAATTTTGGCAAGACCCCTGATGCTCGTCACGACTCTCCTGGTTCGAGTGTCTCCTGTTGGGATGTGAGCAGAGAACTGGGAACCCTTTCCAGACACAGCAAGAAAGAGACCATCATATGGAGCTAATCATGGGATAACGAGGCTCCATTAAGTTCCTGGCAGGTCCCTTGGGATTCCCCTCGAATGGGGATGGGTGGGGCGAGAAACTTCTTGGGTCACAGCAAGATGGTGAACGACATTTTGGAAGTCAAAGAGAGAAGAGGTTCTTTCTCCTGAGACGCCACAGCAGAAGAGGTCCTCACCCAGCTTGCAGGGGAGAATATTTTGGTTTTCCTCAAGTTGTGATGGGGTCCTCTCGAGTTTCAACGGGGAACCCAGGCACTCGCCCCTCTGCACTCAGGATTGGACAATCTCCATACCAGTTGCCAGGCCCCTCTGGGGATACTTCCCTCATCGTCTCGGTGCTCAGTCCTCGACTTTTGCTGAGGTCAGAGCCTGAGCTTTCCTCGACCATCCTGACCTAGGTCTTGTTGTACCACTGAGGGCCCCACAGAGGAGACAGGCTTCATCTCGCCTGGACACGTGCATGGCTACTTGCCTAAAAAGCTGGAGCAGCAGTGTCAGGCTCCATGTCGAGCAGACACAGGGATCTGTGGCTTGCCCTCGAGGCCCAAAGTGCTGTCACACGAGCAGGTGTTTCGGGCTTTGAGCCCCGTGGTGACAGTCAGGGCAGGGCAGGGCAGACAGGTTCATCTGCAGCGGACAAGGCATTTGGGGGTCTTGGATAATGGTGCCCGAACCCCAGATGGTTCTCCCGATTTTCCTACTGGGAGCACCTCGTTTTGCGATGTGACAGAAGCCCCAGGTCACCTTAGACTAAGGAGCAGGGAAAGGGACTATCATCTAGAGTTTAGCAGGGGCAAACTGGGCTCCTCTTGAGCCGCAACAGGTCCACTGGGGTTCCACTTGGTGCGACGTTTGTGGTCGGGAACTCCTTGTGTCAAGCAAAGGAGTGAAGGAGCCCTTCGAGGTCCAAGAGGGAAGGGATGATTTCCCATGAGAAGCTGGAACTTGTAAGTGCCTCACCCCTTGTGCAAGCGAGAAGCTTCTGATGTTTCTGGAGTTGCGTTGGGGTTTCTAGAGTTACGACGGGGAGCTCAGGGCCCCGCCCCTGTGGCCTCAGGAGAGGACACTAACCGTCCCAGTTGCCAGTCACCTTTGGGGATTCCTCTCCATTCGTATCTGGGTGCCCTGTCCTCGACTTCTGCTGAGGCCAGTGCCTAAGTTTCTCTCCACCGTCCTAACCAAGGTCTTGGGGTTGCCCTCAGGCTCCCATTGAGGAGTCAGGCTTCATCTCAACTGAACAGGTGCACGGCTACTTGCCTGAACAGCTGAAGCAGCAGTGTCAGGCTCCATGTCGAGCGGACAGAGGGAACTGTGGCTTGCTCTCGAGGTCCAAAGTGCGGTCACACGTGCCAGTGTGTCGTGCGTCAAGCCTCGGGGTGACAGTCAAGGCAGTGCAGGGCTGTCTATTTTATGTGCAGTGGACAAGGCATTTGGGGGTTCTGACAAATGGTGGCCGAACCCCGATACTCCTCCTGACTTTCCTGTTGCGAGAACCTCCTCTTGGTATTTGAGCGAAACTCCAGGGAACCTTTCCTTAAGGGATAGGAAAAGGGACGATCATCTGGAGTTTAGCAGGAGCAAACAGGGCTCTGTTGAGTCGCAGCGGATCCCTTCTTGTTCTTTTCGAGTTGAGACGGATGGGGGGTAAATTCCTGGGTCACAGCAAGGCCGTGAAAGAGCCCTCCGAGGTCCAAGAGGGCAGGAGTCATTTCTCCAGAGATGCCGCTGTGCATAAGGGCTTCACCCCGCTTGCAAGGAAGAAGCTTCTGGTATTTCTCGAGTTGCGGTGGGGTTTCTCGATTTACAATGGGGAGCCAATGGGGACCCTTCTGTTTGGCCTCAGCATAGGTCAGTCTTCTTGCAAGTTTTCACGCGCCTTTGTGAATTCCTTCCCAGTCATCGTCGAGTCCTCCGTCCTCTTGTGGGGCTGAAGTTGGTACCTGAGCTTTCCAAATGGGGAGCCAATGGGGACCCTTCTGTTTGGCCTCAGCATAGGTCAGTCTTCTTGCAAGTTTTCACGCGCCTTTGTGAATTCCTTCCCAGTCATCGTCGAGTCCTCCGTCCTCTTGTGGGGCTGAAGTTGGTACCTGAGCTTTCCTCGTCCATGCTGACATAAATCTTGGGGTTCACATTAGCCCCCACAGGAAAGTGAGCCCTCGTCTTTCCTGGAGACGTTCAATTGCTCTTGCCTGTGCAGTTGCTGCAGCAACGAGGTACCACCCAGGTCTGTCACACCACAGCAGACGAGGTCCTCACCCAGCTTGCAGGGGAGAATCTTTTGGTTTTCCTCAAGTTGTGACGGGGTCCTCTCGAGTTTCAACGGGGAACCCAGGGACTCACCCCTCTGTACTCAGGATTGGACAGTCTCCGTACCAGTTGCCAGGCACCTCTCGGGATACTTCCCTCATCATCTCGGTGCTCAGTCTTCAACTTTTGCTGAGGCCAGAGCCTGAGATTTCCTCGACCATCCTGACCTAGGTCTTGTTGTATACGGGGAACCCAGGGACTCACCCCTCTGTACTCAGGATTGGACAGTCTCCGTACCAGTTGCCAGGCACCTCTCGGGATACTTCCCTCATCATCTCGGTGCTCAGTCTTCAACTTTTGCTGAGGCCAGAGCCTGAGATTTCCTCGACCATCCTGACCTAGGTCTTGTTGTATCACTGAGGGCCCCACAGAGGAGACAGGCTTCGTCTCGCCTGGACACGTGCACGGCTACTTGCCTGAAAAGCTGCAGCAGCAGTGTCAGGCTCCATGTCGAGCAAACACAGGGACCTGTTTCTTGCCCTCAAGGCCCAAAGTGCTGTCACACGAGCAGGTGTTTTGGGCTTTGAGCCTCGTGGTGACAGTCAGGGAAGTGCAGGGCAGACAGGTTCATCCTCAGTGGACAAGGCATTTGGCGGTCTTGGAGAATGGTGGAAGAACCCCAGATGCTTCTCCCGATTTTCCTACTGTGAGCACCTCGTTTTGCGATGTGACAGAAGCCCCAGGACACCTTAGACTAAGGTGCAGGAAAAGGGACTATCATCTAGAGTTTAGCAGGGGCAAACTGGACTCCTCTTGAGTCACAACAGGTCCACTGGGTTCCACTTGGTGCGACGTTTGTGGTCGGCAACTCCTTGTGTCAAGCAAGGGAGTGAAGGAGCCTTTCGAGGTCCAAGAGGGAAGGGGTCATTTCCCACGAGAAGCTGGAACTGGTAAGAGCCTCACCCCTTGTGCAAGGGAGAAGCTTCTGGTGTTTTTCGGAGTTGCGTTGGGGTTTCTAGAGTTAAGACGGGGAGCTCAGGGCTGCGCCCCTGTGGCCTCAGGAGAGGACACTCACCGTCCCAGTTGCCAGTCACCTCTGGAGATTCCTCTTCATTCGTATCTGGGTGCCCTGTCCTCGACTTCTGCTGAGGCCAGTGCCTGAGTTTCTCTCCACCGTCCTGACCAAAGTCTTGGGGTTCCCCTTAGGCTCCCACAGAGGAGTCAGGCTTCATCTCACCTGAACACGTGCACGGCTACTTGCCTGACCAGCTGCAGCAGCAGTGTCAGGCTCCATGTCGAGCAGACAGAGGGAACTGTGGCTTGCTCTCCAGGTCCAAAATGCGGTCACACGTGCCAGTGTGTCGTGCGTTGAGCCTCGGGATGACAGTCAAGGCAGTGCAGGGCTGTCAAGTTTATGTGCAGTGGACAAGGCATTTGGGAGTTCTGACAAATGGTGGCCGAACCCCTGATACTCCTCCTGACTTTCCTGTTGCGAGCACCTCCTCTTGGTATTCGAGCGAATCTCCAGGGAACCTTTCCCTAAGGGACAGGAAAAGGGATGATCATCTGGAGCTTAGCAGGGGCAAACAGGACTCTGTTGAGTCGCAGCGGAGCCCTTCTTGTTCCTTTCGAGTTGAGACGGATAGGGGAGTAAATTCCTGGGTCACAGCAAGGGTAGTAAAGAGCCCTCCCAGGTCCAAGAGGGCAGGAGTCATTTCTCCAGAGATGCCGCTGTGCATAAGGGCTTCACCCAGCTTGCAAGGAAGAAGCTTCTGGTATTTCTCGAGTTGCGGCGGTGTTTCTCAAGTTACGACGGGGAGTCAATGGACCCTTCCGTGTGGCCTCAGCATAGGCCAGTCTTCTTGCAAGTTGCCATGCGCCTTTGTGAATTCCTCCCCAGTCATCACCAAGTCCTCAGTCCTCGTGTGGGGTTGAAGTGGTTACCTGAGCTTTCCTCGCCCATTCTGACATAAATTTTGGGGTTCACATGGAGCCCCCACAGGAAAGTGAGGTCTCGTCTTTCCTGGAGACGTTCAATTGCTCTTGCCTGTGCAGTTGCAGCAGCAACGATGTACCACCCAGGTCTGTCACACGTGCCAGTGTGTCAGGCTTCGAGCCTCGGTGTGACAGTAGACCAAGTGCAGTTCATTTAGGTTCACCTGGAGTGAATGAGGTATTTAGGGGTTTGGAGGAATGGTGGCAAGACCCCTGATGCTGCTCCCGACAGTCCTGGTTCGAGTGTCTCCTATTGAGTTTTGAGGGAAACGCTAGGAACCCTTTCCCGACAGAGCAGGTAAGGGCCCCTCATCTGGAGCCCAGAAGGGATACTGGGGCTCATTTACATTCATGACGTGACCCTCAGTGTTCCCCAAAAATGAGGACGGGAGGCGCGAGAAACTTCTTGGGTCACAGCAAGGAGGTGAACGACACTCTGTAGGTCCAAGAGAGAAGAGGTTCTTTCCCCTGAAATGCCACAGCAGACGAGGTCCTCACCCAGCTTGCAGGGGAGAATATTTTGGTTTTCCTCAAGTTGTGTCGGAGTCCTCTCGAGTTTCAACGGGGAACCCAGGGACTCGTCCCTGTGCAATCAAGATTGGAGAGTCTCCGTACCAGTTGTCAGGCGCCTCTGGGGATACTTCTCTCATCGTCTCGGTGCTCAATCCTCAACTTTTGCTGAGGCCAGAGCCTGAGCTTTCCTCGACCATACTGACCTAGGTCTTGTTGTACCACTGAGGGCCCCACAGAGGAGACAGGCTTCGTCTCGCCTGGACACGTGCACGGCTACTTGCATGAAAAGCTGCAGCAGCAGTAGGTGCTCAATCCTCAACTTTTGCTGAGGCCAGAGCCTGAGCTTTCCTCGACCATACTGACCTAGGTCTTGTTGTACCACTGAGGGCCCCACAGAGGAGACAGGCTTCGTCTCGCCTGGACACGTGCACGGCTACTTGCATGAAAAGCTGCAGCAGCAGTTTCAGGCTACATGTCGAGCAGACACAGGGATCTGTAGCTTGTCCTCGAGGCCCAAAGTGCTGTCACACGAGCAGGTGTTTCGGATGTTGAGCCTCAGGATGACAGTCAAGGCAGTGCAGGGCAGACAGGTTCATCTGCAGTGGACAAGGCATTTGGGGGTCTTGGAGAATGGTGCCCGAACCCCAGATGCTTCTCCCGATTTTCCTACTGAGAGCACCTCCTTTTGCGATGTGACAGAAGCCCCAGGACACCTTAGACTAAGGAGCAGGAAAAGGGATTATCATCTAGAGTTTAGCAGGGGCAAACTGGGCTCCTCTTGAATCACAGCGGGTCCACTGGGATTCCACTTGATGTGACGTTTGTGGTCGGGTACTTCTTGTGTCAAGCAAGGAAGTGAAGGAGCCCTTCGAGTTCCAAGAGGGAAGGGGTGATTTCCCACGAGTCGCCAGATCTGATAAGGTCCTCAACCCGCTTGCAAAGGAGAAGCTTCTGGTATTTCTGGAGTTGTGGCGGGGTTTCTCAAGTCACGACGGGGAGCCCAGGGATGTGCCCCGTCGCCACAGCAGAGGACAGTCTCCGTGCCAATTGCCAGTCACCTCTGGTGATTCCTCGCCAATCATCTCTGGGTGCCGTCCTCGACTTGTGCTGAGACCAGTGCCTGAGCTTCCCTCGAACCTCCTGACCTAGGTCTTGGGGTTCCCCTCAGGCTCCCACAGAGGAGACAGGCTTTCTTTCACCTGGACACGTGATAGGCTACTAGCCTGACCAGCTGCAGCAGCAGGGTCTTGCTTCATGTTGATCGGACAGAGGGATCTGTGGCTTGCTCTCGAAGTCCAAAGTGCTGTCACCCGTGTCAGTGTGTCATGCGTCGAGCCCCGGGGTGACAGTCACGGCAATGTGGGGCTGTCAAGTTCATCTGCAGTGGACAAGGCATGTGGGGGTCTTGGTGAATGGTGGTCAAACCCCTGATGCTCTTCCCGACACTTCTGTTGTGAGCACCTCCTCTTGCTATTCGAGCGAAGCTCCAGGGAACATTTCCCTAAGGGGCAGGAAAAGGGACGATTATCTGGAGCTTAGCAGGGGCCAACAGCGTCTGTTGAGTCTCAGCAGATCCCTTGTTGTTCCTATCGAGTTGACACGGGTAGACCGGGGAAATTCAAGGGTCACAGCAAGGGGGGAAAATAGCCCTTCCAGGTCCAAGGGGGAAGGAGTGATTTCCCCAGAGACACCACAGTGGATAAGGGCCTCACCCCGTTTGCAAGGGAGAAGCTTCTGGTTTTTCTCGAGTTACTTCCCGGTTTCTGGAGTTACGACCGGGAGCCCATGGACCCGCTTCTTTGGCCTCAGGAGAGGCCATTCTCCGTGCCAGTTGCCATGCGCCTTTGGGGATTCCTCCCCAGTCATCGCTGAGTCCTCAGTCCTCGTCTGGTGCTGAAGCTGATACCTGAGCTGTCCTCGCCCATGCTGACATAAATCTTGGGGTTCCCACGGAGTCCCCACAGGAAACTCAGGCCTCGTCTTGCCTTGAGACGTACACTTGCGCTTGCCTCTGCAGCTGCAACAGCTGTGTAAGGCTCCACGTCGAGTGGACACAGGGATCTGTAACTTGACCTCGAGGCACCACCCAGGTAGGACTTGGTGGTCCGATGATGGCCCCACAGTGGAGACAGGCCTTGCCTCTCCTGGAGACGTTCACGGCTACTTGCCTTTCCAGCTGCAGGAGCAGTTTCAGGCTACATGTCGAGCAGGCACAGGGTTCTGAGGCTTGCCCTCGAGGCCAAAAGTGCTGTCACACATGCAGGTGTTTCAGGCGTCAAGCCTCCGGATGTCAGTCACGGCCGTGCAAAGCAGACAGGTTCATCGACAGTGGACTAAGCACTTGGGCGTCTTGGAGAATGGTGGCTGAACCCCAAATGCTCCTCTCGACGTTCCTACTGCGAGCACTTCCTTTTGTGATACGACAGAAGCCCCATTACACCTTATATTAAGGAGAAGGAAAAGGGACTATCATCTAGAGCTTAACAGCAGCAAACTCTGCTCCTTTTGAATCACAGCGGGTCCACTGGGGTTCCTCTTGGGTGTGACCGTTTTGGCCAGGAACTTCTTGTGTCACAGCTCGGAAGTGAAGGATCCCTTCGAGGTCCAAGAGGGAAGGGGAGATTTCCCACGAGATACCGGATCAGGTAAGGGCTTCACCTGCTTGCAAGGGAGAAGCTGCTCTTGTGTTTCCAATTGGGACGGGGTTTCTTGAGTTACCACGGGGAGCCCGGGATACGACCCTGTGGCCTCAGGAGAGGACAGTCTCCATGCCAGTTGCCAATCACCTCTGGGAATTCTTCCCCAATCGTCTCTGGGTGACCTGTCCTCGAATTGTGCTGAGGCCAGTGCCTGAGCTTCCCTCGACGGTCGTTACCTAGGTCTTGGGGATTCCCCTGAGGCTCCCACAGAGGAGACAGGCTTCGTCTCACTTGGACACGTGCACGGCTACTTGCCTGACCAGCTGCAGCAGCAGTGTCAGGCTCCATGTCGAGCGGACACAGGGATCTGTGGCTATCTCTCGAGGTCCAAGATGCTGTCACACCTGACAGTGTGTCGTGCATCAAGCCTTGGGTTGATAAGCCAGGCAGTGCAGGGCTGTCAAGTTCATCTGCAGTGGAGAAGGCATTTGGGCGTCTTGGTGAATAGTGGCTGAAACCCTGATGATCCCCCCAACTTTCCTGTTGCAAACACCTCCTCTTGGTATTCGAGCGAAACTCCAGGGAACGTTTCCCTACGGGGCAGGAAAGGGGACTATAATCTGGAGCTTAGCAGGGGCAAACAGGGCTCCGTTGAGTCGCAGCGGATCCCTTGTTGTTCCTCTCGAGTTGAGACCGGTAGTGTGGGGAAATCCCTGGGTCCTCTTAAGGAGGTGAAACCGCCCTTCCTGGTCCAAGATGGAAGGAGTGATTTCCCCAGAGATGCCCCAGTGCATAAGGACCTTACCCTACTTGCAAGGGTGAAGCCTCTGGTACTTCTCAAGTTGTGGCGGGATTTCTCGAGTTACGACGGGGAGCACATAGACCCGCCCTTGTGGCCTCTGGAGAGGCCATTGTTCTTGCCAGTTGACATGCGCATTTGGGGATTCCTCCCCCGTCTTCGTCGGGTCCTCAGTCCTCGTCTAGTGCTGAAGCTGGCACCTGAGCTTACCTCGCCCATGCTGACATAAATCTTGGGGTTCCCATGGAGCCCCCACGGGAAAGCCACGCCTCATCTTCCATGGAGACGTAAAATTGTGCTTGCCTCTGCATTGCAGTAGCTGTGAAAGGCTCCCTGTCGAGTGGACACAGGGATCTGGGACTTGACCTCGAGGTAACATCCGGGTCTGTCACAGGTGCCAGTGTGTCAGGCTTCGAGCCTCGGGGTGACAGTCGACCCAGTGCAGGAAGACGTAAAATTGTGCTTGCCTCTGCATTGCAGTAGCTGTGAAAGGCTCCCTGTCGAGTGGACACAGGGATCTGGGACTTGACCTCGAGGTAACATCCGGGTCTGTCACAGGTGCCAGTGTGTCAGGCTTCGAGCCTCGGGGTGACAGTCGACCCAATGCAAGGAAGTCAGGTTCATCAGGAGTGAACGAGGTATTTGGGTGTCTTAGGGAATGGTGGCCAGACCCCTGATGCTACTTCAGAGAGTCCTGGTTCGAGTGTCTCATGTTTTGCTGTGAGGAAACTGCTGGGAACCCTTTCCTGACAAAGCAGGAAACGGACCCTCATCGGAGGCTCAGCAGGGATGCTGGCGCTTATTTCCATTCAAGGCGGGACCCTCGGTGTTCCCCTCGAATGAGGACAGGCAACGTGAGACATTTCTTGGGTCAGAGCAGGGAGGTGAACGACACTTTGGAGGTCCAAGAGAGAAGAGGTTCTTTCCCCCAATATGCCACAGCAGACTAGGTCCTCACCCTGCTTGCAGGGGAGAATCTTTTGGTTTTCCTCAAGTTGTTGTGGGGTCCTCTCAAGTTACAACTGGGAAACCAGGGACTCGCCCCTGTGCACTCAGGATTGGACAGTCTCTGTGCCAGTTGCCAGGCGCCTCTAGGGATTCTTCCTTAATCGTCTGGGT
>SJYD01062086.1:45931-64822 GCA_006408635.1 Nanger granti
TTTGGTTTTTCTCAAGTTGTGGCGGGGTTCATTCGTGTTTCAACGGGTAACCCAGGGACTCACCCCTGTGCATTCAGGATTGGACAGTCAGTGTGCCTGTTGCCAGATGCCTGTGGGGATTCTTCCCTAACCGTCTCGGTGCTCCGTGCTCGACTTTTGCTGACCTAGTCTTGGTGTACCTCTGAGGGCCCCACATAGGAGAAAGGCCTCGTCCCGCCTGGACACGTGCATGGCTACTTGCCTGACCAGGTGCAGCAGAAGTGTCAGGCTCCATGTCGAGCGAACACAGGTAACTGTGGCTTGCCCTCGAGGCCGAAAACGCTGTCACACGTGCAGGTGTTTTGGGAGTCGAGCCCCCGGATGACAGTCAAGGCAGTGTAGGGCAGACAGGTTCATCTGCAGTGAATACGGCATTTGGGGGTCTTGGATAATGGTGGCGGATCCCCAGATGTTCCTTCCGATTTTCCTACTGTGAGCACCTCCTTTTGGGATGAGATGGCAGCCCCAGGAACCTTAACTTAGGAGCAGGAAAAGGGACTATCATCTAGAGCTTAGCAGGGGCAAACTGGGCTCCTCTTGAGCCGCAGTGTGTCCATTGGTGTTCCTCTTCGGTGCGACTGTTGTGGTCGGGAACTCCTTGTGTCACAGAAAGGGAGTAAAGCATTCCAAGAGGGAAGGGGAGATTTCCCACGAGATGCCGGATCAGGTAAGGGCCTCACCCGCTTACAAGGGAGAAGCTGCTCTTGTTTTTCGAATTGGGGCGGGGTTTCTCGAGTTACGATGGTTAGCCCTGGTACGCGCCCCTTTGACCTCAGGAGAGGATGGTCTCCGTGCGATTTGCCAGTCACCTCTGGGGATTCCTCTCCAATAGTCTCTGGTTGCCGTATCCTCGACTTGTGCTGAGGCCAGTGCCTGAGCTTCCCTCGACCGTCCTGATCTCGGTCTTGGGGTTCCCCTGAGGCTCCCACAAAGAAGACAGTCTTGGGCTCACCTGGACAGGTGCATGGCTACTTGCCTGAACTGCTGCAGCAGCAGTGTCAGGCTCCATGTCGAACTGAGAGAGGGATCTGTGGCTTGCTGTCAAGGTCCAAAGTGCTGTCTCACGTGCCAGTGTGTCGTGCCTTGAGCGACAGGGTGATCGGGGAGACAGTCAAGGCGATGCAGGGCTGTCAACTTCATCTGCAGTGCACAAGGCATTTGGGGGACTTGGTGAATGGTGGCCGAATCCCTCATGCTCCTCCCGACTTTCCTGTTGTGAGCACCTCCTCTTGGTGTTCGAGCGAAGCTCTAGGGAACCTTTCTCAAAGGGGCAGGAAAGGGGACGATCATCTGGTGCTTAGCAGGGGCAAACAGGGCTCTGTTGAGTCGCAGCGGATCCCTTGTTGTTCCTCTCGAGTTGCGCCTATTAGGGTGGGGAACTTTCTGAGTCACAGCAAGGGGGTGAAAGAGCCCTTCGAGGTTCAAGAGGAAAAGAGTGATTTCCCCAGAGATGCCACAGTGGATAAGGGCCACATTCCGCTTGGAACGGAGAAGCTGCTGGTATTTTCCTAGTTGCACTGGGGATTCTCGAGTTAAGCTGAGAAGCCCATGGACTTGCCCCTGTGGCCTCCAGAGAGGCCAGTATTCTTGCCAGTTGCCATGCACTTTTCGGGATTCCTCCCCAGTCATCGCCGAGTCCTCAGTCCCCGTCTGGTGCTGAAGCTGGACCTGAGCTGTCCTCTCCCATGCTGACATAAATCTTTTGGTTCCCATGGAGACCACACAGTAAATTCAGGCCTCGTCTTGCCTGGAGACGTACGCTTGCGCTTGCTTCTGCAGCTGCAGCAGCTGTGAAAGGCTCCCCGTCGAGTGGAACCAGGGATCTGTGACTTGACTTCGAGGTACCACCCAGGTCTGTGACAGGTGCCAGTGTGTCAGGTTTCGAGCCTCGGGGTGACAGTCGACCTAGTGCAGGGCAGTCATATTCATATGGAGTGAACGAGGTATTTGGGTGTCTTGGGTAATGGGGGCAAGATCTCTGATGCGGCACCCGACAGTCCTGGTTCGAGTGTCTCCTGTTGAGATGTGAAGGAAGCGCTGGGAAACTGTTCCCGACAGAGGAGGAAAGGGACCCTCAACCGGAGCTCAGCAGGAATACTGGGGCTCCTTTACATTCATGGTGAGACCATTGGTGTTCCCCACGAGTGAGGACCGGTGGCGAGAGAAACTTCTTGGGTCACAGCGAGAAGGTGATCTACACTCTGCAGCTCCAAGAGAGAAGAGATTCTTTCCCCCAATACAACACAGCAGACGAGGTCCTTCCCCGCTTGCATGGGAGAATCGTTTGGTTTTTCACAAGTTGTGGCCGGGTTCATTAGTGTTTCAACGGGGAACCCAGTGACTCTCCCCGGTGAACTCTGGATTGGACAGTCTCCGTGCCAGTTGCAGGGGTGACAGTCGACCCAGTGCAGGGCAGTCAGGTTCATATGGAGTGAAGGAGGTATTTGGGTGTCTTGGGGAATGGGGCAAAATCTCTGATGCTGCACCCGACAGTCCTGGTTCGAGTGTCTCCTGTTGAGATGTGAAGGAAGCGCTGGGAAACTGTTCCCGACAGAGCAGGAAAGGGATCCTCAACCGGAGCTCAGCAGGAATACTGGGGCTCCTTTACATTCATGGCGAGAGCATTGGTGTTCCCCTCGAGTGAGGACAGGCGGCGAGAGAAACTTCTTGGGTCACAGCGAGAACGTGATCTACACTCTGCAACTCCAAGAGAGAAGAGGTTATTTCCCCCGATACCACTCAGCAGACGAGGTCCTTCCCCCCTTGCATGGGAGAATCTTTTGGTTTTTCACAAGTTGTGGCGGAGTTCATTTGTGTTTCAACTTGGAACCCAGTGACTCTCCCCAGTGAACTTTGGATTGGACAGTCTCCGTGCCAGTTGCCAGGCGCCTGTGGGGATTCTTCCGTAATCGTCTCGGTGCTCCGTCCTCGACTTTTGCTGTGGCCGGAGCTTGAGCTTTCCTCGGCCGTCCTGACCTAGGTCTTGGTGCACACTTGAGAGCCCCATATAGAAAACAGGCCTCGTCCCGCCTGGACAGGTGCATGGCTAAGTGCCTGACCAACTGCAGCAGCAGTGTCAGGCTCCATGTCGAGCGAACACAGTGATCTGTGGCTTACCGTCCTGACCTAGGTCTTGGTGCACACTTGAGAGCCCCATATAGAAAACAGGCCTCGTCCCGCCTGGACAGGTGCATGGCTAAGTGCCTGACCAACTGCAGCAGCAGTGTCAGGCTCCATGTCGAGCGAACACAGTGATCTGTGGCTTACTCTAGAGGCCCAAAGTGCTGTCACACGTGCAGATGTTTCGGACGTTGAGCCTCCGGTTGACAGTCAAGGCAGTGCAGGGCAGACAGGTTCATGTGCAGTGGACACGACATTTGGGTGTCTTGGAGAATGGTTGCTGATACCCAGATGCTCCTCCCGAATTTCCTACTATCAGCACTTTCTTTTGGAATGAAATGGCAGCCCCAGGAACCTTAGACTAAGGAGCAGGAAAAGGAACTATCATCAAGACCTTAGCATGGGCAAACTGGGCTTCTAACCCCGCTTGCAGGGGAGAATCTTTTGGCTTTTCACAAGTTGTGCCGGAGTCCTCTCGAGTTACAATGGGGAACCCAGGAACTCGCCCATGTGCACTCAGGATTGGAGAGTCTCCGTGCCAGATGGCAGGCGCCTCTGGGGATTCTTCCCTAATCTTCTTGGTGCTCAGTCCTTGGCTTTTTCTGATTCCAGAGCCTGAGATTTCCTCGACCACCCTGAGCTAGGTCTCGGTGTACCACTGAGGGCCGCACAGAGGAGACAGGCCTCATCTCGTGTGGACACGTGCACAGCTACTTGCCTGACCAGCTGCAGCAGCAGTGACAGGCTCCATTTCGAGCGAACACAGGGATTTGTGGCTTGCGCTTGAGGCCCAAAGTGCTGTCACACGTGCAGGTGTTTTGGGCATCGATCCTCCGGATGACAGTCAAGGCAGTGCAGGGCAGACAGGTTCATACTCGTGTGGACACGTGCACAGCTACTTGCCTGACCAGCTGCAGCAGCAGTGACAGGCTCCATTTCGAGCGAACACAGGGATTTGTGGCTTGCGCTTGAGGCCCAAAGTGCTGTCACACGTGCAGGTGTTTTGGGCATCGATCCTCAGGATGACAGTCAAGGCAGTGCAGGGCAGACAGGTTCATTTGCAGTGGGCAAGTCATTTGGGGGTCTTGGAGAATGATGGCCGAAACCCAGATGCTCCTCCCGACTTTTCTACCTGGAGCACCTTCTTGTGGGATGTGGCGGAGCCTCAGGACTCATTATACAAAGGAGCAGTAAATGGGACTATCATCTAGAGCTTAGCAAGGTCAAACTGGGCTCCTCTCGAGTCGCAGCACGTCCACTGGGCTTCCTCTTGGTTGCAACGGTTGTGGCCGGTTATTCCTTGTGTTACAGCACGGAGTGAAGGATCACTTCGAGGTACAAGAGGGAAGGGGTGGTTTCCCACGAGACGCCAGATCAGATAAGGGCCTCATCCGGTTTGCAAGGGAGAAGCATATGGTGTTTCTCGAGTTGAGGCGGGGTTTCTCGAGTTACATCGGGGAGCCCAGGGAAGCGCCCCTGTGGACTCAGGAGAGGACAGAATCCTTGCCAGTTGCTAGTCACCTCCGGGGATTCCTCTCCATTAGTCTCTGGGGGCCCTGTCTTCCCCTTGTGCTGAGGGCAGTGCCTTAGCTTCCCTTGACCGTCCTGTCCTAGGTCTTGGGGTTCATCAGAGGCTTCCACAGAGGAGACAGGCTTCGTCTCACCTGGACACGTGCACGGCTACTTGCCTCACCAGGTTCAGCAGCAGTGTCAGGCTCCATGTCGAGCAGACACAGGGATCTCTGGCTTGACCTCGAGGTCCAATATGCTATAACTTCTTGGGTCACAGCAAGAAGGTGAACGACCCTCTTGTGCTTTAAGAGAAAATGGCTGATTTCCCTCAAGACACCACTGCGGACAAGGTACTCAACCTGCTTGCAGGAGAGAATCTTTTGGTTTTTCTCAAGTTGTGGGGGGGACCACTCGAATTAAGACAGGGACCCTAGGGACTCGCCCCTGAGCCTCAGGCTTGTACAGTCTCCGTGCCAGTTGCCAGGCGCCTCTGCGGATTCTTCCCTAATCATCTCGGTGCTCAGTCCTCGACTTGTGCTGAGGCCGAAGCCTGAGGTTTCCTCCACCTTACTGACCTAGGTCTTGAGGTACCCCTGAGGCCCCCACAGAGGAGACAGGCCTCGTCTCGCCTGGACACGTGCACGGCTACTTGCCTGAACAGCTGCAACAGCAGTGTCAGGCTCCATATCGAGCAGACACAGACTTGTGCTGAGGCCGAAGCCTGAGGTTTCCTCCACCTTACTGACCTAGGTCTTGAGGTACCCCTGAGGCCCCCACAGAGGAGACAGGCCTCGTCTCGCCTGGACACGTGCACGGCTACTTGCCTGAACAGCTGCAACAGCAGTGTCAGGCTCCATATCGAGCAGACACAGGGATCTCTGGCTTGACCTCGAGGTCCAATATGTTATCACACTTTCCAGGGTGTCTGGGATCGAGCTTCTCCCTAACAGTGAAGGCAGTGCTGGGCAGTCAGGTTCATCTGCAGTGGACAAGGTATTTGGAGGTCTTGGGGAATGATAACCCAAACCCTGATGCTGCTCCTGACTTTCCTGGTGCGATCACCTCCTATTGGGATGCGAGGGAAGCCCCTGGAAACCTTTCCTTTAGGAGCCCGAAAAGGGACCATTTTCTGTAGCTTAAAAGGGGCAAACGGGGATTCTCTTGAGTCAGAACGGATCCTTTGGGGTTCCTTTAGAGTTGAGACAGTTGTGGCGGGGAAGTTCTTGGGTCACAGCTAATGGGTGAAAAAGCTCTTTGAAGTCCAAGTGAGAAGGAGTGATTTCTCCCGAGTCGCCAGGACGGACAAGATCCTCAACTCACTTGCTGGGAGAATTATACTTCTGGCCTCGTCTCGCCTGGAGTTTTGCACTGTCCCTTGCCTCCGCAGCTATAACAGCAGTGTAAGGCTCACCATCATTTGGACAAGGGGATCTGTGACTTGTCCTCGAGGTCCTAACCAAGGATGTCACATGTGCCAGGGTGCCACGATTGGAGCCTCGGGGTGACAGCCAACGCAGTGCAGGGCAGTCAGGTTCATCTGGAGTCAACGAGGTATTTGGGGGTTTTAGGGAACTGTGGCAATATCCCTGATGCNGACTTGTCCTCGAGGTCCTAACCAGGGATGTCACATGTGCCAGGGTGCCACGATTGGAGCCTCGGGGTGATAGCCAACGTAGTGCAGGGCAATCAGGTTCATCAGGAGTCAACGAGGTATTTTGGGATTTTCGGGAACTGTGGCAATATCCCTGATGCCTCTCCCGACTGCATTGGTGCCAGTGTTCCTTGTTGGAATGAGAGGGAAGCGCTGAGAACCCTTTCCCGACAGAGCAGGAAAGGGACCATCATCAGGAGCTCAGCAGGGGATAACGGGGCTCCTTTTCATTTTTGGCGAAACACTTGGTGTTCCTTTTGAGGTGGACGGGTGTGGCGGGGAACTTCCTGGTTCACAGCAAGCAGGTGAACTATCGTTTTGAGGTCGAATAGAAAAGGTGTGATTTCCCCCAGACGCCAGAGCTGACAAGGTCCCCACCACTCTTGCAGGGTAGAATCTTTGATTTTTCTCAAGTTGTGGTGGAGTCCTCTCGAGTTACGAAGGGGAGGCCAGGGAATCGACCCTGTGGCCTCAGGAGAGGCCAGTCTCCGTGCCAGTTGCCAGGTACCTCTGGGGATTCCTCCCCAATCATCTCAGGGTGCTCAGTACTCGACTTGTCCTGCCGCCATTACCTGAGCTTTCTTCGAACATTCTGACCTAGGGCTTGGGGTACCATTGTGACACCCACTTAGGAGACAGGCCTAGTCTCACCTGGACACGTGCACAGCTACTTTCCTGACCAGCTGCAGCAGCAGTGTCAGACTCCATGTCGAGTGGACACAGGGATCTATGGCTTGCCCTCGAGGCCCAAAGTGCTGTCACACGTGCAGGTGTTTAGGGCGTCTAGCCTCAGGGTGACAGTCAAGGCAGTGCAGGGCAGACAGGTTCATGTGCAGTGGACAAGGCATTTGTGGGTTTTGGTGAATGGTGGCGGAATCCCTCTTGCTCCTTCTGACTTTCCTGTTGTGAGCACCTCCTCTTGTTATTCGAGCGAAGCTCTGGGGAACCTTTCTCAAAGGGGCAGGAAAGGGGACGATCATCTGGAGCTTAGTAGGGGCAAACAGGGCTCTGTTGAGACGCAGCGGATCCCTTGTTGTTCCTCTCGAGGTGAGACCGGTAGGGTGGGGAAATTCCTCGGTCACAGCGAGGGGGTGAAACAGCCCTTCGAGTTCCAAGAAGAAAAGATTGATTTTCCCAGAGATGCTGCAGTGGATAAGGGCCTCACCCCGCTTGCAAGGGAGAAGCATCTGGTATTTTTCCAGTTGCACCGTGGATTCTAGAGTTAAGTCGGGCAGCCCCTGTACCTACCACTGTGGCTTCAGGAGAAGCCAGTATTCTTGCCAGTTGCCATGCGCCTTTGGGAATTCCTTCCCAGTAATCACCGTTTCCTCAGTCCCCGTCTGGTGCTGAAGCTGGACCTGAGCTGTCCTCGCCCATGCTGATATAAATCTTGGGGTTCCCATGGAGACCACACAGTAAAATCAGGCCTCGTCTTGCCTGGAGATGTACACTTGCACTTGCTTCTGCAGCTGCAGCAGCTGTGAAAGGTTCCCTGTCGTGTGGACACAGGGATCTGTGACTTGACTTCGAGGTACCACCCAGGTCTGTCACAGGTGCCAGAGTGTCAGGCTTCGAGCCTCGGGGTGACAGTCGACCCAGTGCAGGGCAGTCAGGTTAATCTGGAGTAAAGGAGGTATTTGGGTGTCTTGGGGAATGGTGGCAAGATCCTTGATGCTGCTCCAGACAGTCCTGGTTCCTGTGTCTCCTGTTGGGTTGTGAGGGAAGTGCTGGGAAACCATTCCCGACAGAGCAGGAAAGGGCTCCTCATCTGGAGCTCATCAGGGATACAGAGGCTCCTTTACATTCATGGCTGGACCCTCGGTGTTCCCCTAGAGTGACGACGGGTGGCGCAAGAAACTTCTTGGGTCACAGCAAGAAGATGAAGGACACTTTGGAGGTCAAGAAATTAGAGGTTCTTTCCCCGGAGACTCCACAGCAGACGAGGTCCTCACCACAATTGCAGGGGAGAATCTCTTGGTTTTCTCAATTTGAGGCGGGGTCCTCTCGAATTACAACGGTGAACCTAGGGACTCGTCCCTGTACACTCACGTTTGGACAGTCTCCGTGCCATTTGCCAGGTGCCTCTGGGGATATTTTCCTAATCGTCTCGGTGCTCAGTCCTCGACTTTTCCTGAGGCCGGAGCCTAGGCTTTACTCAACAATCTGACGTAGGTCTTGCTGTACCCCTGAGGGCCCGACAGAGGACACGGGCCTCATCTCACCTGGACAGGTGCAGGGCTACTTATCTGACCAGCAGCAGCAGCAGTGTCAGGCTCCATGTCAAGAGGACACAGGAATCTGTGGCTTGCCCTCGAAGCCAAAAGTGCTGTCACACGTGCAGGTGTTTCGGGCGTGGAGCCTTGGGGTGACAGTCAAGGCAGTGCATATCAGACAGGTTCATCTGCAGTGGGAAAGGCATTTGGGGGTCTTGGAGAATGGTGGCCGAAAAGCAGATACTCCTCCCATCATTCCTCCTGTGAGCACCTCCTTTTGGGATGCGATGGAAGCCCCAGGAAACCTTATATTAAGGAGCAGGAAAAGGGACTATCATCTAGAGCTTAGCAGAGGAAAACTGGGCTCCTCTTGAATCGCAGCGGGTTCACTGGTGTTCCTCTTGGGTGTGACGGCTGTGGCCGGAACTCCTTGTGTCACAGCATGGGAATGAATGAGACCTTCGTGTTCCTAGCGGGAAATGGTGAATTCCCACGTGACGCCGGACCAGATAAGGTCCTCACCTCGCTTGCAAGGGAGAAGCTTCTGGTGTTTATCAAGTTGCAGTGGGGTTTCTCGAGGTGTTGGGGGAGCTCAGGGACGCGCCCCTGTGGCCTAAGGACAAGACAGTCTCCGTACCAGTTGCCAGTCACATTTGGGTATTCCTTTCCAACTGCTTGTGGGTGCCCTGTCCTCAACTTGTGCTGAGACCAGTGCCTGAGCTTCCCTGGACCGTCCTGACCTAGTTCTTGGGGGTTCCACTGAGGATCCCACAGAGGAGACAGGCTTCATCTCACCTGGTCACGTGCACGGCTACTTGCCTGATCAGCTGCAGCAGAAGTGTCAGGCTCCATGTCGAGCAAACAGACGGATCTCTGGATTGCTCTCGAGGTCAAAAGTGCTGTCACAAGTGCCAGTGTGTCGTGCATAGAGCCTCGGAGTGACAGTTAATGTAGTGCAGGGCTGTCAGGTTCATCCGCAGTGGACAATGCATTTGGGGATCTTGGTGAATGGTGGCCGAACCTCTGATACTCCTACTGACTTTTCTGTTGGGAGCACCTCCTCTTGGTATTCGAGCCAAGCTCCAGGGAACCTTTCCCTAAGGGGTAGGAAAGGGTCCTATCATCTGGAACTTAGCTGGGGTCAGAGGGATCTGCTGAGTAGCATTGGATCCCTTTTGTTCCTCTCGAATTGAGATGGGCAGGGCGGGGAAATTCCTGGGTCACTGCAAGGGGATCAAATAGCCCTTCCAAGTCCAAAAGGGAAGGAGTGTTTTCCCCAGAGATGCCGCAGTGAATAAGAGCCTCAGCCCGCTTGCAAGGAAGAAGAATCTGGTATTTATCGAGTTGCGACAAGTTTTCTCTAGTTACGATGGGGAGCCCCTGGACACGCCCCTGTGGCCTAACGAGAGGCCAGTCTTATTGACAGTTGCCCTGCGCCTTTGGGGATTCCTCCCCAGTCATCGCCGAGTCCTCAGTCCTCGTCTGGTGCTGAAGCTGGAAACACAGAGGGATCTGCTGAGTAGCATTGGATCCCTTTTGTTCCTCTCGAATTGAGATGGGCAGGGCGGGGAAATTCCTGGGTCACTGCAAGGGGATCAAATAGCCCTTCCAAGTCCAAAAGGGAAGGAGTGTTTTCCCCAGAGATGCCGCAGTGAATAAGAGCCTCAGCCCGCTTGCAAGGAAGAAGAATCTGGTATTTATCGAGTTGCGACAAGTTTTCTCTAGTTACGATGGGGAGCCCCTGGACACGCCCCTGTGGCCTAACGAGAGGCCAGTCTTATTGACAGTTGCCCTGCGCCTTTGGGGATTCCTCCCCAGTCATCGCCGAGTCCTCAGTCCTCGTCTGGTGCTGAAGCTGGAAACTGAGCTTTCCTCGCCCATGCTGACATAAATCTTGAGGTTCCCATGGAGTCCCCACAGGAAAGTCAGGCCTCTTCATGCCTGGCGACGTACCCTTGCGGTTCCCTCTGCAGCTTCAGCAGCTGTGAAATGATTCCCCTCAATTGGACACAGTGAACTGTGACTTGATTTCGGGGTACCACACAGTCTGTCACACGTGCCAATGTGTCAGGCTTCGAGCCTCGAGGTGACAGTTGACCCAGTGCAGGGCAGTCAGGTTCATCTGGAGTGAACGAGGTATTTGGGTGTCTTGGGGAATGGGGGCAAGATCCCTGATGCTGCTCCCGACAGTCCTGGTTCGAGTGTCTCTTTTTGAGATGTGAAGGAAGTGCTGGGAAACTGTTCCCGACAGAGCAGGAAAGATACCCTGAAGTGGAGCTCAGCAGGAATGCTGGGGCTCCTTTACATTCATGGGGAGACCGTTGGTGTTCCCATTGAGTGAGGACGAGAGGCGAGGAAACTTCTTGGGTCACAGCGAGAAGGTGATCTACACTCTGCAGCTCCAAGAGAGAAGAGGTTCTTTCCCCCGATACAACACAGCAGACGAGGTCCTTCCCCTCTTGCAGGGGAGAATCTTTTGGTTTTTCACAAGTTGTGGAGGGGTTCATTAGTGTTTCAACGGGAAACCCTGGGACTCTACCCTGTGCACTCTGGATTGGACAGTCTCCATACCAGTTGCCTGGCGCCTGTGGGGATTCTTCCCTAATCGTCTCGGTGCTCCGTCCTCGACTTTTGCTGAGTCCGGAGCCTGAGATATCCTCGACCGTCCTGACCTAGGTCTTGGTGTACCCCTGAGAGCCCCACAGGAGACAGGCCTCGTCTAGTCTGGACACGTGCATGGCTACTTGCCTGACCAGCTGCAGCAGCAGTGTCAGGCTCCATGTCGAGCGAACACAGGGATCTGTGGCTTGCCCTAGAGGCCCAAAGTGCTGTCACACGTGCAGGTATTTCGGGCGTCATGCCTCTGGTTGACAGTGAAAGCACTGCAGGGCAAACAGGTTCATCTGCAGTGGACATGGCATTTGGGGGTCTTGGAGAATGGTGGCCGATCCCCAGATGCTCCTCCCGACTTTCCTACTGTGAGCACTTCCTTTTGGGATGTGATGATAGCCCCTGGAACCTTAGACTAAGGAGCAGAAAAAGGTACTATCATCTAGAGCTTAGCAGGGGCAAATTGGGCTCCTCTTGAGTCGAAGCGGGTCCATTGGTGTTCCTCTTCGGTGCGACGGTTTTGGTCGGGAACTCCTTGTGTCACAGCAAGGGAGTAAAGGAGACCTTCGAGTTCCAAGAGGGAAGGGGAGATTTCCCATGAGACGTCGGATAGAGTAAGGGCCTCAACTCGCTTGCAAGGGAGAAGATGCTCTTGTTTCTCGAATTGGTGCGGGGTTTCTCGAGTTACGATGGGGAGCTTAGGGACGCGCCCCTCTGACCTCAGGAGAGGACGGTCTCCGTGCGAGTTGCCACTCACCTCTGGGGATTCCTCTCCAATCGTCTCTGGATGCCCTATCCTCGAATTGAGCAGAGGCCAGTGCCTGATCTTCCCTCGACCGTCCTGACCTAGGTCTTGGGGTTCACCTGAGGTTCCAAAAAAGAAGACAGGCTTGGGCTCACCTGTACACGTGTACGGCTACTTGCCTCAATTGCTAAGCAGCAGTGTCAGGCTCCATGTTGAGCTGATAGAGGGATCTGTGGCTTGCTCTCAAGGTCCAAAGTGCTGTCACACGTACAAGTGTGTCGTGTCTCGAGCCAAAGTTTGATAGGGGTGACAGTCAAGGCAGTGCGGGGCTATCAAGTTCATCTGCAGTGAACAAGGCATTTGGGGGTTTTGGTGAATGGTAGCCGAATCCTTCATGCTCCGCCCGACTTTCCTGTTGTGAGTACCTCCTCTTGGTGTTCGAGCAAAGCTCTAGGGAACTTTTCTCAAAGGGGCTGGAAAGGGGACGATCATCTGAAGGTTAGCAGGGGCAAACAGGGCTCTGTTGAGTTGCAGCGGATCAA
Organism: Nanger granti; assembly: GCA_006408635.1. NCBI lineage: Eukaryota > Metazoa > Chordata > Mammalia > Artiodactyla > Bovidae > Nanger > Nanger granti. The sequence goes on from SJYD01062086.1 coordinate 58,364, forward strand.
TTGTTGTTCCTCTCGCTGTGAGATCAGTAGGGTGGGGAAATTCCTGGGTCACAGCAAGGGGGAGAAACAGCCCTTCGAGGCCCAAGAGGAAAAGATTGATTTTGCCAGAGATGCTGCAGTGGATAAGGGCCTCAACCCGTTTGCAAGGGAGAAGCTTCTGGTATTTTTCTAGTTGCTCCGTGGATTCTAGAGTTAAGTCGGGCAGCCCCTGGACCTGGCCCTGTGGCTTCAGGAGAAGCCAGTATTCTTGCCAGTTGCCATGCGCCTTTGGGGATTCCTCCCCAGTCATCGTCGAATCCTCAGTCCCTGTCTGGTGCTGAAGCTGGACCTGAGCTGTCCTCGCCCATGCTGTTATAAATCTTGGGGTTCCCATGGGGGCCACACAGTAAAGTCAGGCCTCCTCTTGCCTGGAGACGTACACTTTTGCTTGCTTCTGCAGCTGCAGCAGCTGTGAAAGGCTCCCTGTCGAGTGGACACAGGGATCTGTGACTTGACCTCGATGTACCTCCCGGGTCTGTCACAGGTGCTAGTGTGTCAGGCTTCGGGCCTCGGGGTGACAGTCGACCCAGTACAGGGCAGTCAGGTTCATATGGAGTGAAGGAGGTATTTGGTTGTCTTGGGGAATGGGGGCAGGATCCTTGATGCTGCTCCCGACAGTCCTGGTTCGAATGTCTCCTGTTGAGATGTGAAGGAAGTGCTGGGAAACTATTCCCGACAGAGCAGGAAAGGGACCCTCAACTGGAGCTCAGCAGAAATACTGGGGCTCGTTTACATTCATGGCGTGACCTTTGGTGTTCCCCTCGAGTGAGGACGGGCGGCGAGAGATACTTCTTGGGTCATAGCGAGAATGTGATCTACACTCTGCAGCTCCAAGAGAGAAGAGGTTCTTTCCCCCGATACAACACAGCCGATGAGGTCCTTCCCCTCTTGCAGGGGAGAATATTTTGGTTTTTCACAAGTTGTGGCGGGGTTCAGTAGTGTTTCAACGGGGAACCAGTGACTCTCCCCTGTGCACTCTGGATTGGACAGTCTCCGTGCCAGTTGTCAAGCGCCTGTGGGGATACTTCCCTATTCGTCTCAGTGCTCCGTCCTCGACTTTTGCTGAGGCCGGAGCCTGAGCTTTCCTCGACCATCCTGACCTAGGTCTTGGTGTACCCCTGAGGGCCCCATATAGAAGACAGACCTTGTCCCGCCTGAACACGTGCATGGCTACTTGCCTGTCCAGCTGCAGCAGCAATGTCAGGCTCCATGTCGAGCGAACACAGGGATCTGTGGCTTGCCCTAGAGGCCCAAAGTGCTGTCACCCGTGCAGGTGTTTCGGGCGTCGAGCTTCCGGTTGACAGTAAAGGCAGTGCAGAGCAGACAGGTTCATCTGCACTGACACGGTATTTGAGGATCTTGGAGAATGGTGGATGATCCCAGATGCTCCTCCCGACACTGGTGTTTATCAAGTTGTGTGGGATTTCTCGAGTTACGACTGGGAGCCCAGGGACGTGCCCCTGTGGCCTCAGGAGAAGACAGTCTCCGTGCCAGTTGCCAGTCACATTTGCGGATTCCTTTCCAACAATTTGTGGGTGCCCTGTCCTCGACTTGTGCTGAGACCAGTGCCTGAGCTTCCCTGGACCGTCCTGACCTAGTTCTTGGGGACCGGAGCCTGAGATATCCTCGACCGTCCTGACCTAGGTCTTGGTGTACCCCTGAGGGCCCCATATAGAAGACAGGCCTCATTCCGCCTGGACACGTGCATGGCTACTTGCCTGACGAGCTGCAGCAGCAGTGTCAGGCTCCATGTCGAGCGAACACAGGGACCTGTGGCTTGCCCTACAGCCCAAAGTGTTGTCACACGTGCAGGTATTTCGGGCGTCGAGCCTCTGGTTGACAGTGAAGGCATTGCAGGGCAAACAGGTTCATCTGCAGTGGACACGGCATTTGGGGGTCTTGGAGAATGGTGGCCGATCCCCAGATGCTCCTCCCGACTTTCCTACTGCAAGCACTTTTGGGATGTGATGATAGCCCCAGGAACCTTAGACTAAGGAGCAGAAAAAGGTACTATCATCTAGAGCTTAGCAGGGGCAAACTGGGCTCCTCTTGAGTCGAAGCGGGTCCATTGGTGTTCCTCTTCGGTGCGACGGTTGTGGTCGGGAACTCCTTGTGTCACAGCAAGGGAGTAAAGGAGACCTTCGAGTTCCAAGAGGGAAGGGGAGATTTCCCATGAGACGTCGGATCGAGTAAGGGCCTCAACACGCTAGCAAGGGAGAAGCTGCTCTTGTTTCTCGAATTGGTGCGGGGTTTCTCGAGTTACGATGGGGAGCCCAGGGACGCGCCCCTCTGACCTCAGGAGAGGACGGTCTCCGTGCGAGTTGCCAGTCACCTCTGGGGATTCCTCTCCAATCGTCTCTGGATGTCCTATCATCGAATTGAGCTGAGGCCAGTAACTGAGCTTCCCTCGACCGTCCTGACCTAGGTCTTGGGGTTCCCCTGAGGTTCCAAAAAAGAAGACTGGCTTGGGCTCACCCGTACACGTGCACGGCTACTTGTCTGAACTGCTAAGCCGCAGTGTCAGGCTCCATGTTGAGCTGACAGAGGGATCTGTGGCTTGCTCTCAAGATCCAAAGTGCTGTCACACGTGCCAGTGTGTCGTGTCTCGAGCCAAAGGTTGATAGGGGTGACAGTCAAGGCAGTGCGGGGCTGTCAATTTCATCTGCAGTGAACCAGGCATTTGGGGGTTTTGGTGAATGGTGGCGGAATCCCTCATGCTCAGCTGTCACACGTGCCAGTGTGTCGTGTCTCGAGCCAAAGGTTGATAGGGGTGACAGTCAAGGCAGTGCGGGGCTGTCAATTTCATCTGCAGTGAACCAGGCATTTGGGGGTTTTGGTGAATGGTGGCGGAATCCCTCATGCTCATCCCGACTTTCCTGTTGTGAGTACCTCCTCGTGGTGTTCGAGCTCTAGAGAACCTTTCTCAAAGGGGCAGGAAAGGGGACGATCATCTGAAGGTTAGCAGGTGCAAACAGGGCTCTGTTGAGTTGCATCTGATCAATTGTTGTTCCTCTTGCTGTGAGACCAGTAGGGTGGGGAAATTCCTGGGTCACAGCAAGGGGGTGAAACAGCCCTTCGAGGTCCAAGAGGGAAAGTTTGATTTTCCCAGAGATGCCACAGTGGATAAAGGCCTCACCCCGTTTGCAAGGGAGAAGCTTCTGGTATTTTTCTAGTTGCACCGTGGATTCTAGATTAAGTCGGGCAGCCCCTGGACCTGCCCCTGTGGCTTCAGGAGAAGCCAGTATTCTTGCCAGTTGCCATGCACCTTTGGGGATTCCTCCCCAGTCATCGCCGTGTCCTCAGCCCCCATCTGGTGCTGAAGCTGGACCTGAGCTGTCCTCGCACATGCTGATATAAATCTTGGGGTTCCCATGGAGACCACACAGTAAAGTCAGGCCTCCTCTTGCCTGAAGACGTACACTTGTGCTTGCTTCTGCAGCTGCAGCAGCTGTAAAAGGCTCCCCGTCGAGTGGACACAAGGATCTGTGACTTGACCTCGAGGTACCACCCGGGTCTGTCACAGGTGCCAGTGTGTCAGGCTTCGAGCCTCGGTGTGACAGTCGACCCAGTGCAGGGCAGTCAGGTTCATATGGAGTGAACGAGGTATTTGGTTGTCTTGGGGAATGGGGGCAAGATCCCTGATGCTTCTCCCGACAGTCCTGGTTCGAGTGTCCCCTGTTGAGATGTGAAGGAATTGCTGGGAAACTTTTCTCGACAGAGCTGGAAAGGGACCCTCAACTGGAGCTCAGCAAGAATACTGGGTCTCCTTTACATTCATGGCGAGACCATTGGTGTTCTCCTTGAGTGAGGATGGGGGACGTGAGAAACTTCTTGGGTCACAGCGAGAAGGTGATCTACACTCTGCAGCTCCAAGAGAGAAGAGGTTCTTTCCCCCGAGAAAACACAGAAGACGAGGTCCTTCCCCGCTTGCAGGGGAGAATCTTGGTTTTTCTCAAGTTTTGAGGGGGTCCCCTCGAGTTACAACCGGGAATCCAGGGACTCACCCCTGTGCAATCAGGATTGGACAGTCTCCGTGCCAGTTGTCAGGCGCCTCTGGAGATACTTCCCTAATGGTCTCGGTGCTCAGTCATTGACTTTTGATGAGGCCGGAGCCTGAGCTTTTCTTGACGGTCATGACCTAGGTCTTGGTGTACCCCTGAGGGCCCACAGAGGAAACAGGCCTCATATCGCCTGGACACGTGCACTGCTACTTGCCTGACCAGCCTCAGCAGCAATGTCAGTCTCCATGTCTAGCAGACACAGGGATCTGTGGCTTGCAATCGAGGCCCAAAGTGCTGTCACACGTGCAGGTGTTTCGGGCGTCCAGCCTCGATGTGACTGTCAAGGCAGTGCAGGGCATACCACCCATTTCTGTCACACGTGCCAGTGTGTCAGGCTTCGAGCCTCTGGGTGACAGTCGACCCAGTGCATGGCAGTCAGGTTCACCTGGAGTGAACGAGGTAGTTGGGGGTCTTGGGGAATGGTGGAAAAACCCTGAGGCTGCTCCTGACACTCCTGTTCGAGTGTCTCCTGTTGCGATGTGAGGGAAGATCTGGGAACCCTTTCCCGAAAAAGCAGGAAAGGGACCCACACCTGGATATGAGCAGGGATACTGGGGCTCCTTTGATTCCTGGCGGAACCCTCGGTTTTCCGCTCGAGTGAGGACAGACGGCGATAGAAACTTCTTCGGTCACAGTAAAAAGGTGAACGACACTCCTGAGATCTGAGACAGAAGAGGTTCTTTCACCAGAGACGCCACAACAGACGAGGTCCTCACCCCGCTTGCAAGGGAAAATCTTTTGGTTTTTCTCAAGTTGTGGTGGGGTCCTCTCGAGTTAAAACGGGGAACTCAGGGACTCGCCCCTGTGCACTCAGGATTGGAAAGTCTCCATGCCAGTTGCCAGGCGCCACTGAGGATTCTTCCCTAATCATCTCAGCGCTCTGTCCTCGACTTATGCTGAGGCCGGAGCCTGAGCTTTCCTCGACCTTCCTGACCTAGGTCTTGGTGTTCCCATGAGTGACCCACAGTGGAGAGAATCCTTGTCTCACCTGGACACGTTCATGGCTACTTGTCTTTCCAGCTGCAGCAGCAGTGTCAGGCTCCATGTCGAGCGGACACAGGAATCTGTGGTTTGCACAATAGGCCCAAAGTGCTGTCACATGTGCAGGTGTTTCGCGCATCGATCCTCCGGATGACAGTCAAGGCAGTGCAGGGCAGACAAGTTCATCTGCAGTGGGGAAGGCATTTCGGGGTCTTGGAGAATGGTGACCGAAACCCAGATGCTCCTCCCGACTTTCCTACTGCGAAAGGCCCAAAGTGCTGTCACATGTGCAGGTGTTTCGCGCATCGATCCTCCGGATGACAGTCAAGGCAGTGCAGGGCAGACAAGTTCATCTGCAGTGGGGAAGGCATTTCGGGGTCTTGGAGAATGGTGACCGAAACCCAGATGCTCCTCCCGACTTTCCTACTGCGAGCACCACCTTTTGGGATGTGAAGGTAGCCCCAGGACACCTTATAATAAGGATCAGAAAAAGGGACTATGATCTAGAACTTAGGAAGGTCAAACTGGACTCCTCTTGAGTCACAGCAGGTCCACTGGGTTTCCTCTTGGGTGCGACGGTTGTGGCTGGGAACTCTTTGTGTCACAGCAAGACAGTGAAGGAGCACTTCGAGGTCCAAGAGAGACAGGGTGACTTCCCACGAGATGCAGATCTGATAAGGGCCTCACCCCGCTTGCAAGGGAGAAGTTTCTGGTGTTTCTCGAGTTGAGGAGGGGTTTCTCGAGTTACAACAGGGAGCCCAGTGACGCACCCCTGTCACTGGGTACAGTCTCCGTGCCAGTTGCCAGTCACCTCTGGGAATTCCTCTCCATTCATCTCTAGCTCCCTGTCCTCGACTTGAGATGAGGCCAGTGCCTGAGCTTTCCTCGACTGTCCTGACCTAGGTCTTGGGGTTCCCCTGAGGCTCCCACAGAGGAGACAGGCTTCGTATCACCTGGACACGTGCAGTGCTACTGGCCTGAACAGCTTCAGCAGCAGCGTCAGGCTCTATGTCAGGTGTACAGAGGTATCTGTGGCTTGCTCTCAAGATCCAAATTGCTGTCACAAGTGCCAATGTGTCGTGGTCAAGCCTCGGGGTGACAGTCAAGGCGGTGTGGGGCTGTCAAGTTCATCTGCAGTGGACAAGGCATTTGGGGGACTTGGTGAATGGTGGCCGAACCTCTGATGCTGTTCCCGACTTTCCCGATCGAGCACCTCCTCTTGGTAATCGAGCGAAGCTCCAGGGAACATTTCCCTAAGTGGCATGAAAGGGGATGATCATCTGGAGCTTAGCAGGGGCAAACATGGCTCTGTTGAGTCGCAGCGGACATTTTGTTGTTCTTCTCGAGTTGAGAGGGGTAGGGCGGGGAAATTCCTGGG
>SJYD01062086.1:65772-112262 GCA_006408635.1 Nanger granti
TGACAGTCAAGGCGGTGTGGGGCTGTCAAGTTCATCTGCAGTGGACAAGGCATTTGGGGGACTTGGTGAATGGTGGCCGAACCTCTGATGCTGTTCCCGACTTTCCCGATCGAGCACCTCCTCTTGGTAATCGAGCGAAGCTCCAGGGAACATTTCCCTAAGTGGCATGAAAGGGGATGATCATCTGGAGCTTAGCAGGGGCAAACATGGCTCTGTTGAGTCGCAGCGGACATTTTGTTGTTCTTCTCGAGTTGAGAGGGGTAGGGCGGGGAAATTCCTGGGTCACAGCAAGGCGGCTAAAGAGTCCTTCAAGGACGAAGAGGGAAGAAGTGATTTCAACAGGGAGGTCACAGTGGTTAAAGACCTCACCCCGCTTGCAAGGGAGGAGATTCTGGTATTTCTCAAGTTGTGGCCGGGTTTCTCGAGATTTGAGGCGGAGTTCATCGACCCGCCTTGTGGCCACAGGAGAGGTCAAGCTTCTTGCCAGTTGCCATGTGCTTTTGGGGATTCCTCCTGTCATCGCCGAGTCCTCAGTCCTCGTCTGTTGCTGAAGCTGATACCTGAGCTTTCCTCGCCTATGCTGACATAAATCTTGGGGTTCCCATGGAGCCCTCACAGTAAAGTCAGGACACGTCTTGCCTGTAGATGTACAATTGTGCTTGTCTCCAGAGCTGCAGCAGCTGTGAAATGCTCCCCGTCGAGTGGACACTGGGATCTGTGACTTGACCTCGAGGTACCACCCGGGTCTGTCACATGTGCCAGTGTGTTAGGCTTCCAACCTCGGGGTGACAGTCGACCCAGTGCAGCGCAGGCAGGTTCATCTGGAGTGAACGAGGTATTTGGGGGTCTTGGGGAATGGAGGCAAGACCCCTGATGCTGCTCCCCACAGTCCTGGTTCGAGTGTCTCCTGTTGCGATGTGAGGGAGTTTCTGGGAACCCTTTCCCGTCAGAGCAGGAAAGGGCCCCTCATCTGGTGCTCAGCAGGGATACTGGGGCTCCTTTACATTTTTGTTGGGACCCTAGGTGTTCCCCTCGAGTGAGGATGGGGGGAGCGAGAATCTTCTTGGGTCACTGCAAGAATGTGAACGACACTTTGGAGGTCAGAAAGAGAAGAGGTTCTCTCCCTCGAGACGCCACAACAGACAAGGTCCGCACTCCGCTTGCAGGGGAGAATCTATTGGTATTTCTCAAGTTGTAGCATGATCCTCTTGAGTTACAACGGGGAACCAAGGGACTCGCGCTTGTGCACTCAGGATTGGACAGTCTAGGTGCCAGTTGCCAGGCGGCTCTGGGGATTCTTCCCTAATCATCTGGGAGCTCAGTCCTAGACTTTTGCTGAGGTCGGAGCCTGAGATTTCCTATAAAGTCCTGACCTAGTTCTTCGTGTACCACGGAGGTTCCCACAGTGGAGACAGGCCTCGTATCTCCTAGACACGTGAACGGCTACTTGCCTAACCAGCCGCAGCAGCAGTGTCAGGCTCCATGTCAAAGGGACACAGGGATCTGTGGTTTGCACAATAGGCCCAAAGTGCTGTCACACGTGCAGGTGTTTCAAGCGTCCAGCCTTGGGTTGACAGTCATGGCAGTGCAGGGCAGACAGGTTCATCTGCAGTGGACAAGGCATTAGGGGGTTTTGGAGAATGGTGGCCGAACTCTAGATGCTCCTCCTGACTTTCCTACTGTGAGCACCTCCTTTTGGGATGCGACAGAAGCCCCAGGACACCTTATATTAAGGAGCAGGAAAAGGGACTATCATCTAGAGCTTAGCAAGAGTAAACTGGGCTTCTCTTGAGTCGCAGCGGGTCCACTGGGGTTTCTCCTGGGTGCGACGGTTGTGGCCGGGACCTCCTTGTGTCACAGCAAGGGAGTGAAGAACCCTTCGAGGTCCAAGAGGGAAGGGGTGATTTCCCACGAGACACCGGATCGAATAAGGGCCTCACCCGATTGCAAGGGAGAAGCTTCTGGTGTTTCTCGAGTTGTGGCCTGGTTTCTCGAGTTACGACAGGGAGACCAGGGACCCGCCCCTGTGGCTGCAGGAGAGGACAGTCTCCATGTCAATTGCCAGTTACGTCTAGGGATTCCTCTCCAATCGTCACTGGGGGCCCTGTTATCGACTTGTGCTCAGGTCAGTGCCTGAGCTTCCCTCCACCGTCGGGACGTAGGTCTTAAGGGTTCCCCTGTGGCTTCCACAGAGGAGACAGGCTTCGTCTCACCTGGGCACGTGCACGGCTACTTGCCTGACCAGCTGCAGCAGCAGTGTCAGGCTCCAGGTCGAGCGGACAGAGGGATCTGTGGCTTGCTTTCGAGGTCCAAAGTGCTGTCACACGTGCCCGTGTGTCGAGCGTCGAGCCTCGGGGTGACAGTTAAGGCAGTTTGGGGCTTTCAAGTTCATCTGCAGTGGACAAGGCCTTTTGGGGATTTGGGCAATGGTGGCCGAATCCCTGATGTTCCTCCCCATTTTCCTGTTTCGAGCAGATACTTTTGGTATTCGTGCGAAGCTCCAGGGAACATTTCCTTAAGGGGCAGGAAAGGGAATGATCATCTGGAGCTTAGGAGGGGCAAACATGTCTCTGTTGAGTCGCAGCGGTTCCCTTGTTGTTCCTGTCGGGTTGAGACGGGTAGGACGGAGAAATTCCTTGGTGACAGCAAGGGGAGAAACGAGCCATTCGAGGTTCAAGAGGGAAGGAGTGATTTTCCCAGAGATGCCGCCATGGATAAGGGCCTCATCCGGCTTGCAAGGGAGAATCTTCTGGTATTTCTCGAGTTGTGGCAGGGTTTCTCGAGTTACGACGGGGAGCCCATGGACCCGCTCCTGTGGCCTCAGGAGAGGCCAGTCTTCTTGCCAGTTGCCATGCACCTGGGCAGATTCCTCCCCAGTCAATCCCGAGTCCTCAGTCCTCATCTGGTGCTGAAGCTGGTACCTAAGCGTTCCTCGCCCATGCTTACATAAATCTTGGGGTTCCCTTGCAGCCCCCACAGGAAAATCAGGCCTCGTTTTGCCTGGAAACTTAGATTTGCACTTGCCTCTGCAACTGCATCAGCAGTGAAAATCTCCCTGTACAGTGGACACAGGGATCAGTGACTTGATCACGAGAACAACCCAGGTGAGTCACACGTGCCAGTGTGTCAGGCTTCGAGCCTCAGGGTGACAGCCGACCCAGTGCAGGGCAATCGGGTTCATCTGGAGTGAACGAGGTATTTGGGGGTCTTGGGGAATGGGGGCAAGTTCCCTTATGCTGCTCCCGACAACTCCTGGTTCGACTGTCTCCTGTTGGGATGTGAGGGAAATGCTGGGAATCCTGTCTCGACAGAGCAGGAAAGGGACCCTCATCTGGAGCTCAGCAGGGATACAGGGGCTCCTTTACATTCATGGCGGGAACTTCGGTGTTCCCCTCGAGTGAGGACGGATGGCGCAAGAAACTTCTTGGGTCGCAGCAAGAAGGTGAAAGACACTTTGGAGGTCCAAGAGAGATGTTCTTTCCCCAGAGACGCCACAGACGACGAGGTCCTTCCCCGCTTGTGGGGAGAATCTTTTGTTTTTTCTCAAGTTGTGATGGAGTCCTCTCAAGTTACAACAGAGAACGCAGGGACTCGCCCCTCTTCACTCAGGATTGGACAGTCTCCATGCCAGTTGCCAGGTGCATCTGGGGATTCTTCCCTAATCGTCTCAGTGCTCAGTCCTTGACTTTTGCTGAGGCCGGAGACTGAGTTTTCCTCGACCGACCTGACCTAGGTCTTGGTGTCCCCCTGAGGGCCTCACAGAGAAGACAGGCCTCGCTTCGCCTTGACACTTGCACGGCTACTTGCCTGACCAGCTGCAGCAGCTGTGTCAGGCTCCATGTCGAGCGGACACAGGAATCTGTGGTTTGCACAATAGGCCCAAAGTGCTGTCACACGTGCAGGTGTTTTGGATGCCGAGCCTCGTGGTGCCAGTCAAGGCAGTGCAAGGCAGACAGGTTCATCTGCAATGGACAACACAATTGGGGGTCTTAGAGAATGGTGGTTGAACCCCAGATACTCATCCCAAATTTCCTACTGTGAGCACCTCCGTTTGGGTTGTGACGGAAGCCCCCAGACAATTTATACTAAGGTGCAGGAAAAGAGACTATCATCAAGAGCTTAGCAGGGGCAAACTAGGCTCCTCCTGAGTCGCAGCGGGTCCACTGTGGTTCCTCTTGGGTGCGAAGGTTGTACCCGGGAACTCCATGTGTTACAACAAGGGATTGAAGGAGCCCTTCGAGGTCCAAGAGGGAAGGGGTTATTTCCCACCAGACACCGGATAGGATAAGGGCCGCACCCCGCTTTGCCAGGGAGAAGTGTCTGGTTTTTCTCGAGTTGGGGCGGGGTTTCTCGAGTTATGATGGGGAGCCCCGGGACGAGCATCTGTGGCCTCAAGAGAGGACAGTCTCCATTCCAGTTGCCCGTCACCTCTGGGAAATCCTCCCCAATCGTCTCTGGGTGCCCTGTCTTCTAAGTTTGCTGAGCCCAGTGCATGAACTTCCCTCGACAGTCCTGATCTAGGTGTTGGGGGTTTCCCTGAGGCTCCTGCAGAGGAGACAGTCTCCGTTTCACTTGGAAACGTGCATGGCTACTTGCCTGACCAGCTGCAGCAGCAGTGTCAGGCTCCATGTCGAGCAGACAGAGGGATCTGTGGCTTGGCCTCGAGGTCCAAAGTGCAGTAACACGTGCCAGGGTGTCGTGCTTTAAGCCTCGGGGTGACAGAAAAAGGCATTGCAGGGCACTTTAGTTCATCTGCAATGGACAAGGCATTTGGGGGTCTTGGTGAATGGTGGCCGAACCCCTAATGCTTCCCCCGAGATTCCTGTTGTGATCACCCCCTCTTGGTATTTGAGAGAAGCCTCAGGAAACCTTTCTGTAAGGGTCCGGAAAGGGGACGATCATCTAGAGCTTAGCAGGAGCAAACAAGTCTCTATTGAGTCGCATCAGATCCCTTGTTGTTTCTCTCTTGTTGAGACCCATAGAGCGGGGAAATTCCTGGGTCCCAACAAGGGGGTGAAAGAGCTCTTTGAGGTCGAAGAGGGAAGAAATGATTTCCCCAGTGATGCCGCAGTAGATAAGGACCTCAACCCGCTTGCAAAGGGGAAACTTCTGGTATTTCTCGAGTTGTGGCGCGGTTTCTCGAGTTACGACGGGTAGCCCATAGACCCGAACCTGTGGCCTCAGGAGAGGCCAGTCTTCTTGCCAGTTGCCATGCGAAATTGGGGATTCCTCCCCAGTCATCGCCAAAACCTGTTTTCGTCTGGTGTTGAAGCTGATACCTGAACTTACCTCGCCAATGCTGACATAATGATTGTTGTTCCCATGAAGCCCACACAGGAAAGGCAATCCTCCTCATGACTGGAGAGGTAAACTTGTGCTTGCTCTTGCAACTGCAGCAATGTGAAAGACTCCCCGTTGAGCGGACACAGAAGTCTGTGCCTTGACCTCGAGGATCTACCCAGATCTGTCACACGTGTCTGTGTGTCAGGCTTCGAGCCTCAGGGTGACAGTCGACCAAGTGCACGGCAATCAGGTTCATCTGTAGTGAACGAGGTATTTGGGGGTCTTGGGGAATGGTGGCAAGTCCCCTGATGCTGCTCCCGACAGTCCTGGTTCGACTGTCTCCTACTGGCATATGAGGGAAATGCTGGGAACCCTTTCTCGTCAGAACAGGAAAGGGACTCTCATCTGGAGCTCAGCAGGGATACGGGGGCTCCTTTACATTCATGGCTGGAACCCCTCGAGTGAGGATGGGTGGCGCGAGAAACTTCTTGGGTCACAGCAAGAAGGTGAACGACACTTTGGAGGTCCAAGAGCTAAGAGGTTCTTTCCCCTGAGACGACACAGCAGACGAGGTCCACACTCCACTTGCATGGGATATCTTTTGATTTTTCTCAAGTTGTGGTGGGGTCCTCTCGAGTTACAACAGGGAATCCAGGGACTCGCCCCTGTGCACACATTTTGGACAGTTTCCATGCCAGGTTCCAGACGCTTATGGGGATTCTTCCCTAGTCGTCTCAGTGCTCAGTCCTCGACCTTTGCTGAGGCCGGAGCCTAAGCTTTCCTCGACCGCCTTGAACTAGGTCTTTGATTAACCGTCAGGGCCCCACAGAGGAGACAGGCCTCGTCTCACCTGGAAACGTGCACAGCAACTTGCCTTACCAGCTTCAGCAGCAGTGTCAGGCTCCCTGTCGAGTAGACACAGTAATCTGTGGCTTGCCCTCGAGGCCCAAAGTGCTGTCACACGTGAAGGTGTTTTCGGGGTCGAGCTTCGGGGTGACAGTCAAGCCAGTGCAGGGCAGTCAGGTTCACCTGGAGTTAAGGAGGTATTTGGGGGTCTTGGGGGATGGTGGCAAGACCTCTGATGCTGCTCCCGACAGTCCTGATTTGAGTGTCTCCTATTGGGATATGAGGGAAATTTTGGGAACCGTTTTCCGATAGAAAAGGAAAGGGACCCTCATCTGGAGCCCAGCTGGTATACTACGGCTCCTTGACATTTTTGGCGGAACCACGCTGTTCCTCTCAAGTGAGGACGGGCATCTCGAGAAACTTCTTGGATCACAGCAGGAAGGTGAACGACAGCTTGGAGGTCCAAGCGAAAAGAGATGCTTTCCACCGAGACGCCACAGCAGACGAGGTCCTCACCCCGCTTGCAGGGGAGAATCTTATGTTTTTTTTCAAGATGTAGCGCTGTCCTCTCGAGTTAAAACGGGGAACCCAGGGATTCGCCCCTGTGCACTCGGGATTGGACAGTCTCCGTGCCAGTTGCCAAGCGCCTCTGGGGATTCTTCCCTAATCGTCTCGGTGCTCAGTCCTCGAATTTTGTTGAGGCCAGAGCCTGAACTTTCCTCGACCGTCCTGATCTAGGTCTTGGTGTACTCTTGAGGGCCCCACAGAGTACACTGGCCTCGTCTCGCCTGGACATGGGCATGGCTACTTGCCTGACCAGCTGCAGGAGCAGTGTCAGGCTCCATGTCGAGCGGGCAGAGCGATCTATGGCTTGCTCTTGAGGCTCAAAGTGCCGTCACACGTGCCAGTGTGTCGTGTGTTGAGCCTCGGGATGACAGTCCAGGCAGTGCGGGGCTGTCAAGTTCGTCTGCAGTGGACAAGGCATTTGGGTGTCTTGGTGAATGGTGGCCGATCCCCTGATGCTCTTCCCGACTTTTCTCTTGCGAGCACCTCCACTTGATAATCGAGCGAAGCTCCAGGGAACCGTTCCCTAAGGGGCAGGTAAGCAGACAATCACCTGGAGCTTATCAGGAGCAAACAGGGCTCTGTGGAGTCGCAGCGGATCCCTTGTTTTTCCTCTGGAGATGAAATGGGTAGGGCGGGGATACTCCTGGGTCACAGCAATGGGGTTAAAAAGCCCTTCGAGGTCCAAGAGGGAAAGAGTGATTTCCCCAGAGATGCTGCAGTGGATAAGGGCCTCACCCCGCTTGCAAGGGAGAAGCTTCTGCTATTTCTCGAGGTGTGTCAGAGTTTCTCGTGTTAGGACGTGGAGCCCATGGACCCGCCACTGTGGCCTCAGGAGAGGCCAGACTTCTTGCCAGTTGCCATGCACCTTTGGGGATTCCTCAGTCCGAAACCTCAGTCCTCGTCTGGTGCTGAATCTGGTACTTGAGTTTACCTCGCCCATGCTTACATAAAACTTGGGGTTCCCATGGAGACACCACAGGAGAGTCAGGCCTCGTCGTAACTGGAGATGTACACTTGTGCTTGCTACTGCAGCTGCAGCAGCTGTGAAAGGCTCCCCGTAGTGTGGACACAAGGATCTGTGCCTTGACCTCGAGGATCCACCCATCTCTGTCACACGTGCCAGTGTGTCAGGTTTCGAGCCTCAGGGTGACAGTCGACCCTGAGCAGGGCAGTCTGGTTCATCTGGAATAAACGAGGTATTTGGGGGTCTTGGGGAATGATGGTAAGACCCGTGATGCTGCTACCGACAGTCCTGGTTAGAGTGTCTCCTCTTGGGATGTGAGGGAAGTGCTGGGAACCCTTTCCCGTCAGAGCAGGAAAGGGCCCGTCATCTGGAGCTCAGCCGGGATACTGAGGCTCCTTTACATTCATGGCGGAGTCCTCTGTGTTCCCCTCGAGTGATGATTGGCGGCGCAGGAAACTTCTTGGGTCACAGCAAGGAGGTGAATGACACTTTGGAGGTCCAAAAGAGAAGAGGTACTTTCCCCCGAGATGCCACAGCAGACGAGGTCCTTACCCCGCTTGGAGGGGAAAATCTTCTGGTTTTATCTCAAGTTGTGGCGAGGTCCTCTCGAGTTATAAAGGGAAACCCAATTACTCGACCCTGTGCACTCAAGACTGGACAGTTTCCGTGCCAGTTGCGAAACGCTTATGGAGATTCTTCCCTAATAATCTCAGTGCTCAGTCCTAGACTTTGACTGAGACCCGAGGCTGAGCTTTCCTCGACCGTCCTGACCTAGGTCTTGGTGTACCCCTGAGGGCCCCACAGAGTAGACAGGCCTCGTCTTGCCTGGACACGGGCATGGCTACTTGCCTGACCAGCTGCAGCAGAAGTGTCAGGCTCCAGGTCGAATGGACACAGGGATCTGTGGCTTGCCCTCGAGGTCCAAATTGCTGTCACACGTGCAGGTGTTTCGGGCATCGAACCTCAGGGTGACAGTCAAGGCAGTGCAGGGCTCAAAAGTTCATCTGCAGAGGACAAGGCATTTTGGGTTTCTGGAGAATGGCGGCCAAACCCCAGATTATCCTCCTGATGTCCCTACTGCGAGCACCTCCCTTTGGATGCGACAGAATCTTTAGGACACCTTATACAAAGCCGCAGTATAACGGAATATCATCTAGAGCTTAGCAGAGGCAAACTGGGCTCCTCTTGATTCGCAGCGGGTCTTCTGTGGTTCCTCTTGTGTGCGACGTTTATGGCTGGGAACTCCTTGTGTCACAGCAATGGAGTGAAGGAGCCCTTTGAGGTCCAAGAGGAAGGGGTGATTTCCCACGAGATGACAGATCAGTTAAGGCCCTCACCCCACTTGCAAAGGAGAAGCTTCTGGTGTTTCTAGAGTTGTGGCGTGGTTTCGAGAGTTATGACGGGGAGCCCAGAGACACCCCCCTGTGGCCTAAAGAAAGGACAGTCTCCATGCCATTTGCCAGTCACCTCTGAGGATTCCTCCCCAATCGTCTCAGTGTGCCCTGTCCTCGACTTGTGCTGAGGCCAGTGCTTGAGTTTCCCTCGACCGTCCTGACCTAGGTCTTGGGGGTTCCACTGAGGCTCCATCAGAGGAGACAGGCTTCATCTCAGGTGGACACGTGCACGGACATTTGCCTGACCATCTGCAGCAGCAGTGTCAGGCTCCATATCGAGCGGACAGAGCGATCTGTGTCTTGCTCTCAAGGTCTAAAGCGCTGTCACACGTGCCAGGGTGTCTTGCATCGTGCCTCGGGGTGACAGTCAAGGCAGTGCGGGTCTGTCAAGTTCACCTGCAGTGGACAAGGCATTTGAGGTTCTTGGTGAATTGCGGCGGAAACCCTAATGCGCCTGTCGACTTATCTGTTGCGAGCATCTGTTTTTTGTATTCAAGCGAAGCTCCAGGGAAACTTTTTCTAAGGGGCAGTAAAGGGGACCATCATCTGGAGCTTAGCAGGGGCAAACAGTGCTCTGTTGAGTCGCGCGGATCGCTTATAGTTCCTGTCGAGTTGATATGGGTAGGACGGGGAAATTCCTGGGACATAGTAAGGGGATGAAAGATCCCTTCAAGATCCAAGAGGGAAGGAGTGATTTCCCCAGAGATGCCTCAGTGGATAAGTGCCTCACCCCGCTTGCAATATAGAAGCTTCTGGTATTTCTCGAGTTGCGGTGGCGTTTCTACAGTTACGACGGGGAAATCATGGACACGCCCCTGTGGCCTCAGGAAAGGCCAGTCTTATTGCCAGTTGCCATGTGCTTTTCGGGAATCCTCCCCAGTCACGCAGATTCCTCAGTCCTCGTCTGGTGCTGAACCTGGTACCTGAGCTTTCCTTGCCAATGCTGACATAAATCTTCGGGATCCCATGGAGCACACACAGGAAAGTCAGGCCTTGTCTTGACTGGAGATGTCCTNTTTCGGGAATCCTCCCCAGTCACGCAGATTCCTCAGTCCTCGTCTGGTGCTGAACCTGGTACCTGAGCTTTCCTCGCCAATGCTGACATAAATCTTCGGGATCCCATGGAGCACACACAGGAAAGTCAGGCCTTGTCTTGACTGGAGATGTCCTCTTGCACTTGCCTCTGCAGCTGCAGCACCTTTGAATGGTTCCCTGTCTAGTGGACACAGCGAACTGTGACTTAACCTCGAGATACAACCCAGGTCTGTCACACGTACCAGTGTGTCAGACTTCGAGCCTCGGGGTGACAGTCGACCCAGTGCATGGCAGTCAGGTTCACCTGGAGTGAACCAAGAATTTGGGGGTCTTGTGGAATGGTGCCAAGGCCCCTGATGCTGCTCCCAACAGTCTTGGTTTGAGTGTCTCCAGTTGGGATGTGAGGGAATTGCTGGGAACCCTTTCCAGACTGCAGCACCTTTGAAAGGTTCCCTGTCGAGTGGACACAGGGATCTGTGACTTGACCTCGAGGTACAACCCAGGTCTGTCACAGGTACCAGTGTGTCAGGCTTCGAGCCTCGGGGTGACAGTCGATCCAGTGCATAGCAGTCAGGTTCACCTGGAGTGAACCAAGAATTTGGGGTCTTGTGGAATTGTGCCAAGACCCCTGATGCTGCTCCCAACACTCTTGGTTTGAGTGTCTCCAGTTGGGATGTGAGGGAATTGCTGGGAACCCTTTCCAGACACAGCAGGAAAGGGACCCTCATTTGGAGCTCAGCAGGGATACTGGGGCTCATTTATATTCATGGCGGTACCCTCGGTGTTCCCCTTGAGGAATGACGGGTGAAATGAGAAACTTCTTGGGTCACAGCAAGAAGGTGAAGGACACTTGGAGGTCCAAGAGAGAAGAGGTCCTTTCCCCCGAGACGCCCCAGAAGAAGAGGCCCTGACCTCGCTTGCAGGGGAGAATCTTTTGGTTTTTCTTAAGTTGTGGCGGGGTCCTCTCGAGTTACAATGGGGAACCCACGGACTCGCCCCTGTGCACTTAGGATTGGACAGTCTATGTGCCAGTTCTCCAGCTCCTCTGGGTATTCTTCCCTAATCATCTCGGTGCTCAGTCCTTGACTTTTGCTGAGGCCGGAGCCTGAGCTTTCCTCGACAGTCCTGGCCTAGGTCTTGGTGTACCGCTGAGGGCACCACAGAGGAGACAGGCCTCTCTCGCCTGGACACATGCACGGCTTCTTGCCAGACCAGCTGCAGCAGCAGTGTCAGGCTCCATGTCGAGCGGACACAGGGATCTGTGGTTTGCCCTCGAGGACCAAAGTGCTGTCACACGTGCAAGTGTTTCGGGCGTCGAGCCTCGGGGTGACAGTCATGGCAGTGCAGGGCTGACACGTTCATCTCAGTGGAAAAGGCATTTGGGGGTCTGACAGGGGCGGCCAAACTCCAGATTCTCCTCCCGAGTTCCTACTGTGAGCACCTCCCGTTGGGATTTGACAGAAGCCCCAGGACACCTTATTCTAATAAGCAGGAAAAGGAACTATCATGTAGAGCTTAGCAGGGTCAAACTGGGCTGCTTTTGAGATGCAGGTGGTCCACTGTGTTTCCTCTTGTGTGGGACGGTTGTGGCCGGGAACTCCTTGTGTCCCAGCAAGGGAGCGAAGGAGCTCTTCGAAGTCCAAGAGGGAAGGGATGATTTCCCACGAGACGTCGGATCAGATAAGTGTCTCACCCCGCTTGCAAGGGAGAAGCTTCTGGTGTTTCTCGAGTTGCACGGAGTTTCTCGAGTTATGACGGAGAGTCCAGGCACGCGTCCCTGTGGCCTCAGGAAGGCCAGTCTCCATGCCAGTTGCCAGGCTCCTCTGGGGATTACTCCCCAACCGTCTCTGTGCTCAGTCTTCGACTTTTGCTGAGGCCTGAGCCTGAGATTTCCTCGACCGGCCTGACCTAGGTCTTGAGGTACCTCTTAGGCTCCCACAGAGGAGATAGGCTTCATCTCGCCTGGAAACGTGCACAGTTACTTGCCTGATCAGCTGCAGCAGCAGTGTCAGGCTCCATTCGAGAGGACAGAAGGATCTGTGACTTGCCCTAGAGGTCCAAAATGCTGTCACATCTGCCAGAATGTCCTGCGTCAAGCCTCGGGGTGACAATGAAGGCAGTGTGGGGCTATCAAGTTCATCTGCAGTGGACTAGGAATCTGTGGGTCTTGGGGAATGGTGGCTCAACACCTGATGATCCTTCCGACATTCCTGTTGGGAGCACCTCCTCTTAATATTTCAGCGAAGTCCCAGGGAACCTATCCTAAGGGGAAGGAAAAGGGAGGATCTTCTGGATCTTAACAGGGGCAAATAGGGCTCTGTTGAGTCGCAGCGCATCCCTTGTTGTTGCTCTCGAGTTGAGACTGGTGTGGAAGGGTGATTCCTGGGTCACAAAAAGGGGATGAAAGAGCCCTTCGAAATCCAAGAAGGAGGGAGTGATTTCCCCAGAGATGCCACAGTAGATAAGGGCCTCACCCCGCTTGCAAGGAGAATCCTCTGGTATTTCTCGAGTTGCGGTGGAGTTTCTCGAGTTACGACGGGGAGCTCATGGACCCTCCTCTGTGGCCTCAGGAGAGGCCAGTCTTCTTGCCAGTTGCCATGGGCCTTTGGAGATTACTCCACATTCATCTCCGAATCCTCAGGGTCGTCTGGTGCTGAAGGTGGTAACTGAGCTTTTCTCGCCCATGCTGACAGAAATCTTGGGGTTTCCATGGAGCCCCCACAGGAAAGTCAGGCCTCGTCTTGCCTGGAGACGTACACTGGTGCTTGCCTCTGAGGCTATAGCAGCTATGAAAGGCTTCCCATCGAGTGGATGCAGGGATCTGTGACTTGACCTCAACGTACAACCCGGGTGGGTCACACGTGCCAGTGTGTCAAGCTTCGAGCCTCAGGGTGACAGTCGACCCAGTGCAGGGCAATCAGGTTCATCTGGAGTGAACGAGGTATTTGGGGGTCTTGGGGAATGGTGGCAAGTCACCTGATGCTGCTCCCGACAGTCCTGGTTCCACTGTCTCCTGTTGGGATGTGAGGGAAATGCTGGGAACAGTTTCTCCACAGAGCAGGAAAGTGACCTTCATCTGGAACTCAGCAGGGATACTGGGGCTCCTTTACATTCATGGCGGGAACTTAGGTGTTCCCCTCGAGAGAGGACGGGTGGCGTGAGAAACTTCTTGGATCACAGCAAGAAGGTGAAAGACACTTTGGAGGTCCAAGAGAGAAGATGTTCTTTCCCCAGAGATGCCACAGATGACGAGGTCCTTCCCCTCTTGCGGGGAGAATCTTTTGTTTTTTCTCAAGTTGTGGCGGAGTCCTCTCAGGTTACAACAGGGAACCCAGGGACTCGCCCCTGTGCACTCAGGATTGGACAGTCTCCATGCCAGTTGCCAGGTGCATCTGGGGATTCTTCCCTAATTGTCTCGGTGCTCAGTCCTTGACTTTTGCTGAGGCCGGAGACTGAGCTTTCCTCGACTGACCTGACCTAGGTCTTGGTGTCCCCCTGAGGGCCTCACAGAGAAGACAGGCCTCGCTTCGCCTTGACACGTGCACAGCTACTTGCCTGACCAGCTGCAGCAGCTGTGTCAGGCTCTATGTTGAGCGGACACAGGAATCTGTGGTTTGCACAATAGGCCCAAAGTGCTGTCACACGTGCAGGTGTTTTGGACGTCGAGCCTTGTGGTGACAGTCAAGGCAGTGAAAGGCAGACAGGTTCATCTGCAATGGACAAGGCAATTGGGAATCTTGGAGAATGATGGCTGAACCCCAGATGCTCATCCCGACTTTCCTACTGCGAGCTCCTCATTTTGGGATGCGACGGAAGACCCCGGACACTTTATACTAAGGAGCAGGAAAAGAGACTATCATCTAGAGCTTAGCAGGGGCAAACTAGGCTCCTCTTGAGTCGCAGGGGGTCCACTGCGGTTCCTCTTGGGTGCTAAGGATGCACCCGGGAACTCTGTGTGTTACAGCAAAGGATTGAAGGAGCTCTTCGAGGTCCAAGAGGGAAGGGGTTATTTCCCACCAGACAACGGATAGGATAAGGTCCGCACCCCGCTTGCCAGGGAGAAGTTTCTGGTTTTTCTCGAGTTGTGGCGGGGTTTCTCGAGTTATGACGTGGAGCCCCGGGATGAGCATCTGTGGCTTCAGGAGAGGACAGTCTCCATTCGAGTTGCCCGTCACCTCTGGGAAATCCTCCCCAATCGTCTCTGGGTGCCCTGTCTTTGAAGTTTGCTGAGCCCAGTGCGTGATCTTCCCTTGACAGTCCTGACCTAGGTGTTGGAGGTTCCCCTGAGGCTCTTGCAGAGGAGACAGGCTCCGTCTCACCTGGATACGTGCATGGCTTTTGCCTGACCAGCTGCAGCATCAGTGTCAGGCTCCATGTCGAACGGACAGAGGGATCTGTGGCTTGCCCTCGAGGTCCAAAGTGCAGTCACACGTGATAGTGTGTCGTGCTTTGAGCCTCGGGGTTACAGAAAAAGGCATTGCGGGGCACCTCAGTTCATCTGCAGTGAACAAGGCATTTGGGGGACTTGGTGAACGGTGGCCGATCCCCTAATGCTTCCCACTAGATTCTTGTTGTGATCACCCCCTCTTGGTATTCGTGCGAAGCCCCAGGAAACCTTTCTGTAAGGTTCTGGAAATGGGACGATCATCTAGAGCTTAGCAGGAGCAAACAAGTCTCTGTTGAGTCGCATCAGATCCCTTGTTGTTCCTCTCTCGTTGAGACCCGTAGAGGGGTAAATTCCTGGGTCCCAGCAAGGGGGTGAAAGAGCTCTTTGAGTCCAAGAGGGGAGGAATGATTTCCCCAGAGATGCCACAGTGGATAAGGACCGCAACCCGCTTGCAAGGGGGAAGCTTCTGGTATTTCTCGAGTTGTGGTGCGGTTTCTCGAGTTACGATGGGTAGACCATAGACCCGCACCTGTGGCCTCAGGAGAGGCCAGTCTTTTTGCCAGTTGTCATGCGACATAGGGGATTCCTCCCCAGTCATCGCCGGATCCTCAGTTTTTGTCTTGTATTAAAGCTGGTATCTGAACTTACCTTGCCAATGCGACATGAATATTGTCGTTCCCATGAAGCCCACACAGGTAAGTCATGTCTCCTCATGACTGGAGAGGCAAACTTGTGCTTGCTCCTGCAACTGCAGCAATGTGAAAGACTCCCCATCGAATGGACACAGAGATCTGTTCCTTGACTTCGAAGATCCACCCAGGTCTGTCACGGGTGCCAGTGTGTCAGGTTTCGAGCCTCAGGTGACAGTCGACCCAGTGCAGGGCAATCAGGTTAATTTGGAGTGAACGAGATATTTGGGGGTCTTGGGAATGGTGGAAAGTCCCCTGATGCTGCTCCCGACAGTCCTGGTTCGAGTGTCTCCTGCTGGGATGTGAGGAAAATGCTGGGAACCCTTTCTGGTCAGAACAGGAATGGAACCCTCATCTGGAGCTCAGCAGGGATACGGGGGCTCCTTTACATTCATGGCGGGAACTTTGGTGTTCCCCTCGAGTGAGGACGGGTGGCGCGAGAAACTTCTTGGATCACAGCAAGAAGGTGAATGACACTTTGGAGGTCCAAAAGTTAAGAGGTTCATTCCCCCGAGATGACACAGCAGACGATGTCCTCACCCCACTTGCATGGGAATATCTTTTGGTTTTTCTCAAGATGTGGCGGTGTCCTCTCGAGTTACAACAGTGAACCCAGGGACTCGCCCCTGTGCACTCAAGATTGGGCAGTTTCCGTGCCAGTTTCCAGACGCTTATGGGGATTCTTCCCTAGTTGTCTCGGTGCTCAGTCCTCGACCTTTGCTGAGGCCGGAGCCTTAGCTTTCATCGACCGCCCTGAACTAGGTCTTGGATTAACCCTCAGGGCCCCACAGAGGAGACAAGTCTCGTCTCGCCTGGACACGTGCACAGCGACTTGCCTGACCAGCTTCAGCAGCAGTGTCAGGCTCACTGTCGAATGGACNCCTTAGCTTTCATCGACCGCCCTGAACTAGGTCTTGGATTAACCCTCAGGGCCCCACAGAGGAGACAAGTCTCGTCTCGCCTGGACACGTGCACAGCGACTTGCCTGACCAGCTTCAGCAGCAGTGTCAGGCTCACTGTCGAATGGACACAGGGATCTGTGGCTTGCCCTCGAAGCCCAAAGTGCTGTCACACGTGAAGGTGTTTTCGGGGTCGAGCCTCGGGGTGACAGTCAAGGCAGTGCAGGGCAGACAGGTTCATCTGCAGTGGACTAGGCTTTTGGATGTCCTGGCGAATAGTGGCCGAAAACCAGATTCTCCTCCCAACGTTCCTACTGAGAGCACCTCCTTTTGGGATGCGAAGGGAGGCCCAGGACACTTTATACTAAGGAGCAGGAAAAGGGACTATTATCTAGAGCTTAGCAAGGGCAAACTGGGCTCCTCTTGAGTCGCATCGGGTCCACTGGGGTTCCTCTTGGGTGCGACGTTTGTGACAGGGAACTCCTTCTCTCACAGTAGGGAGTGAAGGTGCCCTTCGAGATCCAAGAGGGAAGGGGTGATTTCCCACGAGACGCCTGATCAGATAAGGGCCTCAACCCACTTGCAAAGGTGAAGTTTCTGGTGTTTCTCGAGTTGTGGCATGGTTTCTAGAGGTACGACGGGGAGCCTAGGGACGCAACTCTGTGGCCTCATTAGAGGACAGTCTCCGTGCCATTTGCCAGTCACCTCTGAAGATACCTCCCCATTCTTCTCAGTGTGCCCTGTCCTCGACTTGTGCTGAGGCCAGTGCCTGAGCTTCCCTTGACCATCCTGACCTAGGCTTGGGGCTTCCGCTGAGGCTCCGACAGAGGAGACAGGCTTCGTCTCAGCTGGACACGTGCATGGCGACTTGCCTGACAAGCTGCAGCAGCAGTGTCAGGCTCCATGTCGAGCAGACAGAGGGATCCATGGCTTGCTCTCGAGGTCCAAAGTGCCGTCATACGTGCCAGAGTGTCGTGCGTCGATCCTCGGGGTGAGTCAAGGCAGTGTGGGGCTGTCAAGTTCATGTGCAGTGGACAAGGCATTTGGGGGTCTTGGTGAATGGTGGCCAAAACCCTGATGCTCCTCCCGACTTTTCTGTTTCGAGCACCTTCACTTGGTATTCGAGCGAAGCTCCAGGGAAACTTTTTCCAAAAGGCAGTAAAGGGGACGATCATCTGGAGATTAGCAGGGGCAAACAGGGCTCTGTTGAATCGCGCGGATCTCTTATCCTTCCTCTCGAGTTGATATGGTTAGGGCGGGAAATTCCTGGGTCAGATCAAGGGGGTGAAAAATCCCTTCGAGATCGAAGAGGGAAGGAGTGATTTCACCAGAGATGCCTTATTGGATAAGTGCCTCACCCCGCTTGCAATGGAGAAGCTTCTGGTATTTGTCGAGTTGCGGCGGGGTTTCTAGAGATAAGATGGGGAGACCATGGACTCGCCCCTGTGGCCTCAGAAGAGGCCAGTCTTCTTGCCAGTTGCCATGTGCCTTTCGGGATTCCTCCCCAGTCAAGGCAAAGTCCTCAGTCCTGGTCTGGTGCTGAACCTGGTAACTGAGCTTTCCTCGCCGATGCTGACATAAATCATGGGGTTCCCATGGATCCCCCACAGGCAAGTCAGGCCTCGTCTTGCCTGGAGACCTACACTTGCGCTTGCCTCCGCAGCTGCAACAGCTGTGAAAGGCTCCACGTCGAGTGGACACAGGTATCTGTTACTTGACGTCGAAGTAACACCCAGGTCAGTCACACGTGCCAGTGTGTCAGGCTTCGAGCCTCGGGGTGACCGTCAACCCACTGCAGGGCAGTCAGGTTACCTGGAGTGAAGAAGGTATTTGGGTGTCTTGGGGAATGGTGGCAAGACCCCTGATGCTGCTTCCGACAGTCCTGATTTGAGTGTCTCCTATTGGTATGTGAGGGAAATTCTGGGAACCGTTTTCCGACAGAAATGGAAAGGGACCCTCATCGGGAGCCCAGCTGGTATACTAGGGCTCCTTGACATTCATGACGGAACCACGGTGTTCCCCTCAAGTGAGGACGGGCATCTCGAGAAACTTCTTGGATCACAGCAGGAAGGTGAACGACAGTTTGGAGGTCCAAGCGAATAGAGGTTCTTTCCACTGAGATGCCACAGCAGATGAGGTCCTCACCCCGCTTGCAGGGGAGAATTTTATGATTTTTCTCAAGATGTAGCGGGGTCCTCTCGAGTTAAACGGGGAACCCAGGGATTCTCCCCTGTGCACTCAGAATTGGACAGTCTCCGTGCCAGTTGCTAGGCGCCTCTGGGGATTCTTCCCTAATCGTCTCGGTGCTCAGTCCTCGAATTTTGTTGAGGCCGGAGCCTGAACTTTTCTTGACCGTCCTGACCTAGGTCTTGGTGTACCCCTGAGGGCCCCACAGCGTAGACTGGCCTCGTCTAACCTGGACACAGGCATAGCTACTTGCCTGACGAACTGCAGGAGCAGTGTCAGGCTCCATGTCGAGCGGACAGAGCGATATGTGGCTTGCTCTTGAGGCCCAAAGTGCTGTCACACGTGCCAGTGTGTCGTGTGTTGAGCCTCCGGATGACAGTCAAGGCAGTGCGGGGCTGTTAAGTTCATCTGCAGTGGACAAGGCATTTGGGTGTCTTAGTGAATGGTGGCCGATCCCCTGATGCTCTTCCCGACTTTTATCTTGCGAGCACCTCCTCTTGATAATCGAGCGAAGCTCCAGGGAACCTTTCCCTAAGGGGCAGGTAAGCAGACAATCACCTGGAGTTTATCAGGGGCAAACAGGGCTCTGTGGAGTCGCAGCGGATCCCTTGTTGTTCCTCTGGAGATGAGATGGGTAGGGGACGGGAAATTCCTGGGTCACAGCAATGGGGTGAAAGAGCCCTTCGAGGTCCATGTGGGAAAGAGTGATTTCCCCAGAGATGCTGCAGTGGATAAGGGCCTCACCCCGTTTGAAAGGGAGAAGCTTCTGCTATTTCTCGAGGTGTGGTGGGGTTTCTCGAGCCCATGGACCCGCCACTGTGGCCTCTGGAGAGGCCAGACTTCTTGCCAGTTGCCACGCACCTTTGGGGATTCCTCAGTCCGAAACCTCATTCCTCGTCTGGTGATGAATCTGGTACTTGAGTTTACCTCGCCCATGCTTACATAAAACTTGGGGTTCCCATGGAGACCCCACAAGAAATTCAGGCCTCGTCGTAACTGGAGACGTACACTTGCGCTTACTACTGCAGCTGCAGTAGCTGTGAAAGGCTCCCCGTAGTGTGGACACAGGGATCTGTGCCTTGACCTCGAGGATCCACCCAGGTCTGTCACACGTGCCAGTGTGTCCTGCTTCGAGCCTCAGGGTGACAGTCAAGGCAGTGCAAGGCAGAAAGGTTCATCTGCAGTGGACAAGTCATTTGGGTGTTCTGGAGATTGGTGGATGACACCCCGATGCTCCTCCCTACGTTCTTACTGTGAGCATCTCCTTTTGGGATGCGAAGGGAGTCCCAGGACACTTTATACTAAGGAGCAGGAAAAGGGGCTATTATCTAGAGCTTAGCAGGTGCAAACTGGGCTCCTGTTGAGTCTCATCGGGTCCAGTGGGGTTCCTCATGGGTGCGACTTTTGTGGCAGGGAACTCCTTTTGTCACTGAAGGGAATAAATGAGCCCTTCGAGGTCCAAGAGGGAAGGGATGATTTCCCACGAGACGACGGATCAGATAATGGTCTCACCTCACTCGCAAAGGAGAAGCTTCTGGTGTTTTTCGAGTTGTGGCGTAGATTGTCGAGTTACGACTGGGAGCACAGAGACGCTCCACTTTGGCCTCAGGAGACGACAGTCTCCGTGCCAGTTGCCCGTCACCTCTGAGGATTCCTGCCCAATCTTCTCAGTGTGCCCTGTCCTCGACTTGTGCTGAGGCCAGTGCCTGAGCTTCCCTCGACCGTCCTGAGCTAGGTCTTGGGGGTTCCGCTGAGGCTCAGGCAGAGGAGACAGTCTTCTTCTCACTGGACACGTGCCCGGGGACTTGCCCGATCAGCTGCAGCAGCAATGTCAGGCTCCATGTCGAGTGCAATAGCGAACTGTGGCTTGCTCTCGAGGTCCATAGTGCTTACACATGTACCAGGGTGTCGTGCGTTGAGCCTCGGGGTGACAGTCAAGGCAGTTTGGGGCTGTCAAGTTCATTTGCAGTAGACAGGACATTTTGGGGTCTTGGTGAATGATGGCCGAAACCCTGATGCTCCTCCCGACTTTTCTGTTGCGAGCACCTCCTCTCAGTATTCGAGCGAAGATCCAGGGAATTTTTTTCTAAGGAGCAGTAAAGGGGACGATCATCTGAAGCTTAGCAGGTGCAAACATGGCTCTGTTGAATCGCTCGGATGTCTTACCGTTCCTCTCGAGTTGATACCTTTAGGGTGGGGAAATTCCTGGGTCAGAGGAAGGGGGTGAAAAATCCCTTCGATATCCAAATGGGAAGGAGTGATTTCCCCAGAGATGCTTCAGTGGATATGTGCCTCACCCCGCTTGGAATGGAGAAGTTACTGGTTTTTCTTGAGTTGCGATGGGGTTTCTAGAGGTAAGAAGGAGAGAACATGAACCCGCCCCAGTGACCTCAGGAGAGGACTGTCTTCGGGCCAGTTGCCCGTCACCTCTTGGAAATCCTCCCCAATCGTTTCTGGGTGCCCTGTCCTCGACTTGTGCTGAGGCCAGTGCCTGATCTTGCCTCGACAGTCCTGATCTAGGTCTTGCAGGTTCCCCTGAGGCCCCTGCAGAGGAGACAGTTTCCGTCTCACCTGGACATGTGCATGGCTACTTGCCTGTCCAGCTGCAGCAGCAGTGTCAGGCTCCATGTCGAGCAGAAAGAGGGATCTGTGGCTTGCCCTCGAGGTCTAAAGTACTGTCACACGTGCCAGTGTGCCATGTTTTGAGTCTCACGGTGACAGTAGAGGCATTGCGAGGCAGTCTAGTTCATCTGTAGTTGACAAGGCAATTGGGGGTCTTGGTGAATGGAGGCCGAAACCCTAATGCTCCCCCCGACATTCCTGTTGTGATCACCCCCTCTTGGTATTAGAGCGAAGCCCCAGGAAACCTTTCTCTAAGGGTCTGGAAAGGGGACGATCAACTCAATTTTAGCAGGGGCAAAAAGGGCTCTGTTGAATCGCAGCAGACCCCTTGTTGGTCCCCTCTGGTTGGGACCCGTAGGGCGGGGAAATTTCTGGGACCCAGCAAGGGGGTGAAAGAGCCCTTTGAGATCCAAGAGGGAAGGAATGATTTCCCCAGAGATGCCGCAGTGTATAAGGATCTCACCCCGCTTGAAAGGGAGAAGATTCTGATATTTCTCGAGTTGTGGCGTGGTTTCTCGAGTTACGACGGGTAGCCCATAGACCGCACCTGTGCCCTCAGGAGAGGCCAGTCTTCTTGTCAGTTGCTTTGCGACATTGGGTATTCCTCCCCAGTCATCGCCGAATCCTCAGTTGTCGTTTGGTACTGAAGCTGGTATCTGAGCTTACCTCGCCAATTTGGACATAAATATTGGGGTTCCCATGAAGCCCCCACAGGAAAGTCAGGCCTCGTCATGACTAGAGACATACACTTGTGCTTTCTAATGCAGCTGCAGAAATGTGAAAGACTCCCCGTGGAGTGGACACAGGGATCTGTGCCTTGACCTCGTGGATCCACCCAGGTCTGTCACAAGTGCCAGTGTGTCAGGCTTCGAGCCTCAGGGTGACAGTAGACCCAGTATAGGGCAATTAGGTTCATCTGCAGTGAACGAAATATTTGGGGGTCTTGGGGAACTGAAGCAAGACCCCTGATGCTGCTCCCAACAGTCCTGGTTGGAGTGTCTCCTGTTGGGATGGGAGGGAAGTCTGGGAATCCTTTCCAGACAGAACAGGAAAGGGCCACTCATGTGGAGCTCAGCAGGGATACTCGGGATCCTTCACATACATGGCGGGAACTTTGGAATTCCCCTCGAGTGAGGATCAGTGGCGTTGCAAACTCCTTGGGTCAGAGCAAGAAGGTGAACGACACTTTGGAGCTCCAAGAGCGAAGAGGTTCTTTCCTCTGAGACGCCACAACAGACGAGGTCCTTACCCAACTTGCAGGGGAAAATATTTTTATTTTTCTCAAGTTGTGGTGGTGTCCTCTCGAGTTATAACAGGGAACCCAGGGACTCGCCCCTGTGCACTCAAGATTGGACAGTTTCTGTGCCAGAGGCCAGACGCCTATGGGGATCCTTCCCTAGTCGTATCGGTGCTCAGTCCTCGACCTTTGTTGAGGCCGGAGCCTGAGCTTTCCTCGACCGCCCTGATCTAGGTCTTCGATTAACCCTCAGGGACCCACAGAGGAGACAAGCCTCGTCTCGCCTGAACACGTGCACCGCTACTTGCCTGAACAGCTGCAGCAGCAGTGTCAGGTTCCCTGTCGAGTGGACACAGGGAACTGTGGCTTGCCCTCGAGGCCCAAAGTGTTGTCACACGTGTAGGTGTTTTCGGCGTCAATCTTTGGGGTGACAGTCAAGGCAGTGCAGGGCAGACAGGTTCATCTGCAGTGGACAAGTCATTTGGGTGTCCTTGAGAATGGTGGATGAAACCCCGATGCTCCTCCCTACGTTCTTACTGTGAGCATCTCCTTTTGGGATGCAAAGGGAGTCCCAGGACACTTTATACTAAGGAGAAGGAAAAGGGGCTATTATCTAGAGCTTAGCAGGTGCAAACTGGGCTCCTCTTGAGTCGCATCGGGTCCACTGGATCAAGCCTCGGGGTGACAGTCAAGGCAGTGCAGGGCAGACAGGTTCATCTGCAGTGGACAAGTCATTTGGGTGTCCTTGAGAATGGTGGATGAAACCCCGATGCTCCTCCCTACGTTCTTACTGTGAGCATCTCCTTTTGGGATGCAAAGGGAGTCCCAGGACACTTTATACTAAGGAGAAGGAAAAGGGGCTATTATCTAGAGCTTAGCAGGTGCAAACTGGGCTCCTCTTGAGTCGCATCGGGTCCACTGGGGTTCCTCTTGGGTGCGACGTTTGTGGCAGGGAACTCCTTTTGTCACAGCAAGGGAGTGAATGAGCCCTTCGAGGTCCAAGAGGGAAGGGGTGATTTCCCACGAGACGCTGGATCAGATAATGTTCCTACCCCACTCGCAAAGGAGAAGCTTCTGGTGTTTCTCGAATTATGGAGTGGTTTGTCGAGTTACGACGTGGAGTCCAAAGACGCGCCACTTTGGCCTCAGGAGACGACAGTCTCCGTGCCAGTTGCCCGTCATCTCTGAGGATTCCTCCCCAATCTTCTCAGTGAGACCTGTCCTCGAATTGTGCTGAGGTCAGTGCCTGAGCTTCCCTCGACCGTCCTGACCTAGGTCTTGGGGGTTCCACTTAGACTCCGACAGAGGAGACAGTCTTCGTCTCACTGGACACGTGTTCAGCGAGTTTCCCGATCAGATGCAGCAGCAGTGTCAGACTCCATGTCGAGCACACTAGCGATCTGTGGCTTGCTCACGAGGTCCAACGTGCTAACACACGTACCAGGGTGTCGTGGGTTGAGCCTCGTGGTGACAGTCAAGGCAGTTTGGGGCTGTCAAGTTCATCTGCAGTGGACAAGACATTTGGGGGTCTTGGTGAATGGTGTCCGAAACCCATTCTCCTCCCAACTTTTCTGTTGTGAGCACCTCCTCTTGGTATTCCAGCGAAGATCCAGGGGAACGTTTTCTAAGGGACTGTAAAGGGGACGATCATCTGGAGCTTAGCACTTGCAAACATGGCTCTCTTGAATCGCGTGGATATCTTATTGTTCCTCTAGAGTTGATAGGGTTAGGGTGGGGAAATTCCTGGGTCAGAGAGAGGGGGTGAAAAATCCCTTCGAGATCCAAATGGGAAGGAGTGATTTCCCCAGAGATGCCTCAGTGGATATCTGCCTAACCCCGCTTGCAATGGAGAAGCTACTGGTGTTTCTTGAGTTGTGGTGGGGTTTCTAGAGATACTACAGGGAAACCATGGACCCGCCGCTGTGACCTCTGGAGAGGACAGTCTCCGTGCCAGTTGCCCGTCACTCTGGGAAATCTTCCCCAACCGACTCTGGGTTCCCAGTTCTCTACTTGTGCTGAGGCCGGTGCCTGATCTTGCCTCGACAGTCCTGACCTAGGTCTTGGGGGTTCCCCTAAGGCCCCCGCAGAGGATACAGGTTCCTTCTCACCTGGACATGTGCTTGGCTACTTGCCTGTCCAGCTGCAGCAGCATTGTCAGGCTCCATGCCAAGTGGACAGAGGGATCTGTGGCTTGCTCTCGAGTTCCAAAGTGCTGTCACACGTTCCAGTGTGCCATGCTATGAGTCTCGGGGTGACAGTCGGGGCATTGCGGGGCAGTCTAGTTCATCTGCAGTGGACAAGGCATTTGGGGTTCTTGGTAAATCTTGGCCGAAACCTTAATGCTCCCTCCGACATTCCTGTTGTGATCACCCCCTCTTGATATACGAGCGAAACCCCAGGGTACCTTTCTCTAAGTGTCCGGAAAGGGGACGATCATCTAGATCTTAGCAGGGGCAATCAGGGCTCTGATGAGTCGCAGCAGATCTCTTCTTGTTTCTCTCTGGTTGAGACCAAAAGGGCGGGGAAATTCCTGGTTCCCAGCAAGGGGATGAAAGAGCCCTTTGACGTCCAAGAGGGAAGGAATTATTTCCCAGGAGGTGCTGCAGTGGATAAGGATCTCACCTCGGTTGCAAGGAAGAAGATGCTGGTATATCCCGAGTTGTGGCATGATTTCTCAAGTTACGATGGGTAGCCCTTAGACCCGCACCTGTGCCCTCAGGAAAGGCCAGTCTTCTTGTCAGTTGCCTTGCGACTTTGGGGATTCCTCCCCAGTCATCGCCGAATCCTCAGTTTTTGTCTGGTGCTGAAGCTGGTATCTGAGCTTACCTCGCCAATGCTGACATAAATATTGGGGTTCCCATGAAGCCCCCACAGGAAACTCAGGCCTCGTCATGACTAGAGACGTACACTTGTGCTTGCTCCTGCAGCTGCAGAAATGTGGAAGACTCCATGTCGAGTGGACACAGGGATCTGTGCCTTGACGTCGAGGATCCACACAGGTGTGTCACACGTGCCAGTGTGTCAGGCTTCGAGCCTCAGAGTGACAGTAGACCCAGTGCAGGGAAATTAGGTTCATCTGGAGTGAACGTGTTATTAGTATTTGGGCGTCTTGGTGAATGGTAGTAAGACCCCTGATGCTGCTTCCGGCAGTCCTGGTATGAGTGTCTCCTGTTGGGATGGTAGGGAAGTCAGGGAACCCTTTCCAGACAGAGCAGGAAAGGGCCACTCATGTGGAGCTCAGCAGGGATACTGGGGCTCCTTTACATTCATGGAGGGAACTTTGGTGTTCCCCTCGAGTGAGGACGGGTGGCGTGAGAAACTTCGTGGGTTACAGCAAGAAGGTGAATGACACTTTGGAGGTCCAAGAGCGAAGAGGTTCTTTCCGCTGAGATGCCACAGCAGAAGAGGTCCTCACCCCACTTGCAGGGGAAAATCTTTTGATTTTTCTCAAGTGGTGGCGGTGTCCTCTCGAGTTACAACAGGGAACCCAGGGACTCGTCCCTGTGCACTCAAGATTGAACAGTTTCCGTGCCTGTGGCCAGATGCCTATCGGGTTTCTTTCCTAGTCCTCTCGGTGCTCAGTCCTCGACCTTTTCTGAGGCCGGAGCCTGAGCTTTCCTAACCATCCTGACCTAGGTTTTTTATTAACCCTCAGGGACCCACAGAGGAGACAGGCCTTGTCTCGCCTGGAAGCGTGCATGGCTACTTGCCTGACAAGCTGCAGCAGCAGTGTCAGGCTCCCTGTCAAGTGGATACAAGGAACTGTGGCTTGCCCTCGAGGCCCAAAGTGTTGTCACAAGTGTTGGTGTTTTTGGCGTGAAGCCTAGGGGTGACAGTCAAGGCACTGCAGGGCAGACAGGTTCATCAGCAGTGGACAAGTCATTTGGGTGTCCTTGAGAATGGTGGATGAAACCCCAATGCTCCTCCCTACGTTCCTACTGTGAGCATCTCCTTTTGGGATACGAAGGGAGTCCCAGGACACTTTATACTAAGGAGCAGGAAAAGGGGCTATTATCTAGAGCTTAGCAGGTGCAAACTGGGCTCCTCTTGAGTCGCATCGGGTCCACTGGGGTTTCTCTTGGGTGCGACGTTTGTGGCAGGGAACTCCTTTTGTCACAGCAAGGGAATGAATGAGCCCTTCGAGGTCCAAGAGGGAACGGGTGATTTCCCAGGAGACGCCAGATCAGATAAAGGCCTCACCCCTCTCCCAAAAAAGAAGCTTCTGGTGTTCTGCGAAATGTGGCGAGGTTTGTCGAGTTACGACATGGAGCCCAGAGACGCGCCACTTTGGCTTCAGGAGACGACAGTCTCCGTGCCAGTTGCCCGTCACCTCTGAGGATTCCTCCCCAATCTTCTCAGTGTGCCCTGTTCTCGACTTGTGCTGAGGCCAGTGCCTGAACTTCCCTCGACCTTCCTGATCTAGGTCTTGGAGGTTCCGCTGAGACTCAAAGAGAGGAGACAGTCTTCGTCTCACTGGACACGTGCACAGTGATTTGCTTGACCAGCTGCAGCAGCAGTGTCAGGCTTCATGTCTAGCTCACTAGCGATCTGTGGCTTGCTCTCGAGTACAAAGTGCTGACACACGTACCAGGGTGTCATTCGTTGAGCCTCGAGGTGACAGTTAAGGCAGTTTGTGTCTGTCAAGTTCATCTGCAGTGGACAAGGCATTTGGGGTTTTTGGAGAATGGTGGTCGAAACCCTGATGCTCCTCCCGACTTTTCTGTTGCAAGCACCTCCTATTGATATTCGAGCGAAGATCCAGGGAATCTTTTTATAAGGAGCAGTAAAGGGGACAATCATCTGGAACTTAGCAGGTGCAAACATGGCTCTGTTGAATTGCGCGGATGTCTTATCGTTCCTCTCTAGTTGATACGGTAAGGGTTGGGACATTTCTGGATCAAAGGAAGGGGGTGAAAAATCCCTTCGAGATCCAAAAGGAAAGGAGTGATTTCCCCAGAGACGCCACAGTGGATAAGTGCCTCAGCCTGCTTTCAATGGAGAAACTACTGGTGTTTCTCGAGTTGCGGTGGGCTTTCTAGAGGTACGATGGGGAGACCATGGACCCGACCTGTGGCCTCAGGAGAGGACAGTCTCCGTGCCAGTTGTCCGTCACCTCTGGGTATTCCTCTTCAATTGTCTCTGGGTGCCCTTATCTCGACTTGTGCTGAAGCCAGTGCCTGATCTTGCCTCGCCAGTCCTGACCTAAGTCTTGGCGGTTCCACTGAGAACCCCGCATAGGAGACAGGTTCCGTCTCACCTGGACATCTGCATGGCTACTTTCCTGTCCAGCTGCGGCACCAGTGTCAGGCTCCATGTCGAGCAGACAGAGGGATCTGTTGCTTGCCCTCGAGGTCCAAAGTGCTGTCACACGTGCCAGAGTGACGTGCTTTGAGTCTCGGGGTGACAGTCGAGTCACTACGGGGCAGTCTAGTTCATCTGCAGTGGACAAGGCATTTGGGGGTCTTGTTGAACGGTGGCCGAAACCCTAATGCTTCCCCCGACATTCCTGTTGTGATCATCCCCTTTTGGTATTCGAGCGAAGCCCCAGGGAACCTTTCTCTAAGGGTCCGGAAAGGCGACGATCATCTACATCTTAACAGGGGCAAACAGGGCTCTGTTCAGTAGCAGCAGATCCCTTGTTGTTCCTCTCAAGTTGAGTCCCATAGGGCCGGGAAATTCCTGGATCCCAGCAAGGCGGTGAAAGAGCCCTTTGAGGTCCAAGAGTGAAGGAATGATTTCCCCAGAGATGCCTCAGTGGATAAGGAACTCACCCCGCTTGCAAGGGAGAAGATTCTGGTATTTCTCGAGTTCTGGCGTGGTTTCTCGTGTTACGACGGGTAGCCCATAGACCCGCACCTGTGCCCTCAGGAGAGGCCAGTCTTCTTGTCAGTTGCCTTGAAACTTTGGGGATTCCTCCCCAGTCTTCGCCTAATCCTCAGTTTCCGTCTGGTGCTGAAGCTGGTATCTGAGCTTACCTCGCCAATGCTGACATACATATTGGGGTTCCCATGAAGCCCCCACAGGAAAGTCAGGCCTCGTCATGACTATTGACGTACACTTGTGCTTGCTCCTGCATCTGCAGAAACGTGAAAAACTCCCTGTCAAGTACACAGGGATCTGTGCCTTGACCTCGAGGATCCACCCAGGTCTGTCACACGTGCCAGTGTGTCAGGCTTCGAGCCTCAGGGTGACAGTAGACCTAGTGCAAGGCAATCAGATTCATTTGGAGTGAACGAGGTATTTGGGGGTCTTGAGAAATGGGAGCAAGTCCCATGATGCTGCTCCCCACAGTCCTGGTTCGAGTGTCTCCTGTTGTGATGGGAGGGAAATCTGGGAACCCTTTCCAGACAGAGCAGGAAAGGGCCACTCATGTGGAGCTCAGCAGGGATACAGGGGCTCCTTTACATTCATGGAGGAAATTTTGGTGTTCCCCTCGAGTAAGGACGGGTGGCGCGAGAAACTTCTTGGATCACAGCAAGAAGGTGAACGATACTTTGGAGGTCCAAGAGAGAAAAGGTTCTTTCTCCCGAGATGCCACAGCAGATGAGGTCCTCACTCCACTTGCATGGGAAAATCTTTTGGTTGTTCTCAACTTGTGGGGGTGTCCTCTCGAGTTACAACAGGGAACCCAGGGACTCGCCCCTGTGCACTCAAGATTGGACAGTTTCCGTGCCAGTGTCCAGACGCCTATGGGTATTCTTCCCTAGTCGTCTCGGTGCTCAGTCCTCGACCTTTGCTGAGGCCGGATCCTGAGCTTTCTTCGTCCGCCCTGACCTAGGTCTTGGATTAACCCTCAGGGTCCCACAGAGAAGACAGACCTCGTCTTAACTTTACACGTGCACAGCTACTTGCCTGAAAAGCTGCAGCATCAGTGTCAGGCTCCCTGTCGATTGGACACCGGAAACTGTGGTTTGCCTTAGAGGCCCAAAGTGTTGTCACACGTGTAGGTGTTTTCGGCGTCAAGCCTCGGGGTGACAGTTAAGGCAGTGCAGGGCAGACAGGTTCATCTGCAGGGAAGAAGTCATTTGGGTGTCCTTGAGAATGGTGGATGAAACCCCAATGCTCCTCCCTACGTTCCTACTGTGAGCATCTCCTTTTGGGATGCAAAGGGAGTCCCAGGACACTTTATATTAAGGAGTAAGAAAAGGGGCTATTATCTAGAGCTTAGCAGGTGCAAACTGGGCACCTCTTGAGTCGCATCTGGTCCACTGTGGTTCCTCTTGCTTGCGACGTTTGTGGCAGGGAACTCCTCTTGTCACAGAAGGGAGTGAATGAGCCCTTCGAGGTCCAAGAGGGAAGGGGTGATTTCCCATTAGACGCCGGATCAGATAAGGGCCTGACCCCACTCGCAAAATAGAAGCTTTTGGTGTTCTGCGAGTTGTGGCGAGGTTTGTCGAGTTATGACGTGGAGCCCAGTGATGCTCCACTTTGGCCTCAGGAGACGACAGTCTCCGTGCCAGTTGCCGTCACCTCTGAGGATTCCTCTCCAATCTTCTCAGTGTGCCCTGTCCTCGACTTGTGCTGAGGCCAGTGCCTGAGCTTCACTCGACAGTCCTGACCTAGGTTGGGGGTTCCGCTGAGGATCCGACAGAGGATATAGTCTTCGTCTCACTGGACACGTGCACGGTGACTTGCCCGACCAGCTGCAGCAGCAGTGTCAGGCTCCATGTCTAGCGCACTAGCGATCTGTGGATTGCTCTCGAGGTCCAAAGTGCTTACACACGTACCAGGGTGTTGAGCTTTGAGCCTCGGGGTGACAGTTAAGGCAGTTTGGGGCTGTCAAGTTCATCTGCAGTGGACAAGACATTTGGGTGTCTGGGTGAATGGTGGCCGAAACCTTGATGCTCCTCCCGACTTTTCTGTTGCGAGCACCTCATCTTGGTATTCGAGCGAAGATCCAGGGAAATTTTTTCTAAGGGGCAGTAAAGGGGACGATCATCTGAAGCTTAGCAGGTGCAAACATGGCTCTGTTGAATCCCGCGGATATCTTATCTTTCCTCGCGAGTTCATACGGTTAGGGTGGGGAAATTCCTGGGTCAGAGGAAGTGGGTGACAAATCCCTTCGAGATACAAATGGGAAAGACTGATTTCCCCAGAGATGCCTCAGTGGATATGTGCCTCACCCCGCTTGCAAAAGAGAAGTTACTGGTGTTTCTCGAGTTGTGACGGGGTTTCTAGAGGTACGATGGGGAGAACATGGACCCACCCCGGTGGCCAAAGGAGAGGACTGTCTCCGTGCTAGTTGACCGTCACCTCTGGGAAACCCTCCCCAATCGTTTCTGGGTGCCCTGTCCTCGACTTGTGCTGAGGCCAGTGCCTGATCTTGCCTCGATAGTGCTGACCTAGGTCTTGCAGGTTCCCCTGAGTCCCCCACATAGGAGACAGGTTCCGTCTCACCTGGATATGTGCATGGCTACTTGCCTGTCCAGCTGCAGCAGCAGTGTCAGGCTCCATGTCGAGCAGACCGAGGGATCTGTGGCTTGCCCTCGACGTCCAAAGTGCTGTCACACGTGCCAGTGTGCCGTGTTTTGAGTCTCGGGGTGACAGTCGGGGCATTGAGGGGCAGTCTAGTTCATCTGCAGTGGACAAGGCATTTGGGGGTCTTGTTGAACGGTGGCCGAAACCCTAATGTTCCCCCTGACATTCCTGTTGTGATCACCCCCTCTTGGTATTCGAGCGAAGCCCCAGGGAACCTTTCCCTAAGGCTCCGGAAAGGGAACGATCATCTTGATCTTAGCAGGGGAAAACCGGGCTCTGTTGAGTCACAGCAGATCCCTTGTTGTTCCTCTCTGGTTGAGACTGGTAGGACAGGGAAATTTCTGGGTCCAAGCAAGGGGGAAAGAGCCCTTTGAGGTCCAAGAGGGAAGGAATGATTTCCCCAGAGATTCCTCAGTTGATAAGTGCCTCACCCCGCTTGCAATGGAGAAACTACTGTTATTTCTTGAGTTGCGGCAGGGTTTCTAGTGTAACGACAGGGAGACCATGGACCTGTCACTGTGGCCTCAGGAAATGCCGGTCTTCTTGCCAGTTGCCATGTGCCTTTTGGGATTCCTCCCCAATCAACGCAGAGTCCTCAGTCCTCGTCTGGTGGTGAACCTGGTACCTAAGCTTTCCTCGTCAAAGCTGACATAAATCTTAAGGTCCCCATGCAGCCTTCACAGGAAAGTAAGGTCTCTTCTTCCCTGGAGACGTACATTTGCGCTTGCCTCCGCAGCTGTAGCAACTGTGAAAGGCTCCCCGTAGAGTGGACACAGGGATCTGTGACTTGACCTCGAAGTACCACCCAGGTCTGTCACAGGTGCCAGTGTGTCAGGCTTTGAGCCTCGGGGTGACTCTCGACCCAGTGCAGGGCAGCCAGGTTCATCTGGAGTGATGGAGGTATTTGGAAGTCTTGGGAAATGGTAGCAAGACCCCTGAGGCTGCTCCCGACATTCCTGGTTCGAGTGTCTCCTGTTGGGATGTGAGGGAAATGCTGGGGACCTTTTTCCGACAGAGAAGGAAAGGGACCCTTATCTGGAACCCAGCAGGCAACTAGGGCTCGTTTACAGTCATGGTGGGACCCTCGGTGTTCCCCACAAGTGAGGACGGGCATCGGGAGTAACTTCTTGGGTCACAGCAGGAAGGTGCACGACAGCTTCTTGGTCCAAGAGAGAAGAGGTTCTTTCCCCCGAGACGCCACAGCAGACGAGGTCCTCACAGCACTTGCAGGGGAAAATCTTTTGGTTTTTCTCAAGATGTGTCGGGGTCCTCTCGAGTTACAACGGGGAAACCAGGTATTCACCCCTGTGGACTCGGGATGGGAGAGTATTCGTGCCAGTTGCCATGCGCCTCTGGGGATTCTTCCCTAATCGTCTCGTTGCTCAGTCCTTGACTTTTTGCGAGGCCGTAGGTTGAGCTTTCCTCGACCATACTGACCTAGGTCTTGGTGTACCCCTGTGCCCCACAGAGTAAACAGGCCTCGTCTCGCCTGGACACGGACACGGCTACTTGCCTGACCAGCTGTAGGAACAGTGTCAGGCTCCATGTCGAGCGGACAGAGTGATATGTGGCTTGCTTTCGAGGTCCAATGTGCTGTCACACGTGCCAGTGTGTCGTGTGTCGAGGCCTTGGGAAGACAGTCAAGGTAGTGCGAGGCTGTCAAGTTCATCTGCAGTGGACAAGGCATTTGGGTGTCTTGGTGAATGGTGGCCGAACCCCTGATGCTCCTCCCTACTTTTCTGTTGAGAGCACCTCCTCTTGATATTCGATCGAAGTTTCAGGGTACCTTTCCCGAAGGGGCAGGAAAGGGGACGATCACCTGGAGCTTAGCAGTGGCAAACAGGGCTCTGTTGAGTCTCAGCAGATCCCTTTTTGTTCCCCTACAATTGAGACAGGTAGGGCGGGGAAATTCCTGTGTCAAAGCAAGGGGAGGGGGAAGAGCTCTTCGATGTCAAAGAGAGAAAGAGTGATTTCCCCAGAGAAACCGCAGTGGATAAGAACCTCACCCCGCTTGCAAGGGAGAAGCTTCTGCTATTTTTCGAGTTGTGGCGGGGATTCTGCAGTTACGACGGGGAGCCCATGGACCCGCCTATGTGGCCTCAGGAGAGGCCAGTCTTTTTGCCAGTTGCCATGCACCTTTGGGGATTCCAACCAGTCACCGCCGAGACCTCAGTCCTCATCTGGTGCTGAAGCTGGTACGTGAGTTTACCTCGCCCATGTTTACATAAATCCTCGGGTTCCCATGGAGCCCCCACAGGAAAGTCAGGCCTCGTCGTGACTGGAGATGAACACTTGCGTTTGCTCCTGCAGCTGCAGCAGCTGTGAAAGGCTCCCTGTTCTGTGGACACAGGGATCTGTGCCTTGACCTCGAGGATCCACCCAGGTCTGTCACACGTGCCAATGTGTCAGGCTTCTAGCCTCAGTGTGACAGTCGACCTTGTGCAGGGCAGTCAGATTCATCTGGAGTAAACGAGGTATTTGGCGGTCTTGGGTAATAGTGGTAAGACCCGGGATGCTGCTCCCGACAGTCCTGGTTAGAATGTCTCCTGTTGGGATGTGAGGGAAGTGCTGGGAACCCCTTCTCGACAGAGTAGGAAAGGGCCCCTCATCTGGAGCTCAGCATGGATACTGAGGCTCTTTTACATTCATGGCTGGATCCTCGGTGTTCCCATTGAGTGAGGATTGGCAGCGCGAGGAACTTCTTGGGTCACAGCAAGGAGGTGAATGACACTTTGGAGGTCCAAAGATGTACTTTATTCCGAGACACCACAGCAGACGACGTCTTCACCCTGCTTGAAGGGGAAAATCTTTTGGTTTTTCTCAAGTTGTGGAGAGGTCCTCTCGAGTTATAACGGGGAACCCAGTGACTCGCCCCTTTGCACTCAAGATTGGACAGTTTCCGTGCCAGTTGCCAAACGCTTATGGGGATTCGTCCCTAATCGTCTCGGTACTCAGTCATCGACTTTGGCTGAGGCCGGGGCCTGAGATTTCCTCGACCACCCAGTCCTAAGTCTTGGAAAAACCCTCAGGGACCCACAGAGGAGACAAGCCTCGTCTCGCCTGGACACGTGCACCGTTACTTGCCTGACCAGGTGCATTAGCAGTGTCAGGCTCCCTGTCGAATGGACACAGGGAACTGTTGCTTGCCCTCCAGGCCCAGAGTGTTGTCACACGTGAAGGTGTTTTCAGTGTCGAGCCTCGGGGTGACAGTCAAGGCAGTGCAGGGTAGACATGTTCATCTGCAGTGGACAAGTCATTTGGGTGTCCTTGAGAATGGTGGATGAAATCCCGATGCTCCTCCCTACGTTCCTACTGTGAGCATCTCCTTTTGGGATGCGAAAGGAGTCCCAGGACACTTTATACTAAGGAGCAGGAAAAGGGGCTATTATCTAGATCTTAGCAGGTGCAAGCTGGGCTCCTCTTGAGTCGCACCGGGTCCACTGGGGTTCCTCTTGGGTGCGACATTTGTAGCCGGGAACTCCTTTTGTCACAGCAAGTTAGTGAATGAGCCCTTCGAGGTCGAAGAGGAAAGGGGTGATTTCCCACGAGACGCTGGATCAGATAAGGGCCTCACCACACTGATAAAAGAGAATCTTCTGGTGTTTCTCGAGTTGTGGCGTGGTTTGTGGAGTTACGACGGGGAGCTACGACACACAACCGTGTGGCCTCAGGAGACAACAGTCTCCGTGCCAGTTGCCCGTCACCTCTGAGGATTTCTTCCCAATCTTCTCAGTGTGCCCTGTCCTCGACTTGTGCTGAGGCCAGTTCCTGAGCTTCCCTCGACCGTCCTGACCTAGGACTTGGGGGTTCCGCTGAGGCTCCGACATATGAGGCAGTCTTCATCTCACTGGACACGTGCACGGCGACATGCCTGACCAGCTGCAGCAGCAGTGTCAGGCTCCATGTCGAGCACACTAGCGATCTGTGGCTTGCTCTCGAGGTCCAAACTGCTGACACACGTACCAGGGTGTTGTGCGTTGAGCCTCGGGGTGACATTCAAGGCAGTTTGGGGCTGTCAAGTTCATCTGCAGTGGACAAGGCATTTGGGGGTTTTGGTGAATGGTGGCCGAAACCCTGAGACTCCTCCTGACTTTTCTGTTGCGAGCACCTCCTCTTGGTATTCTATCGAAGATCCAGGGAAACCTTTTCTATGGGGCAGTAAAGGCGACGAACATCTGGAGCTTAGCAGGTGCAAACATGGCTCTGTTGAATTGCGCGGATGACTTATCGTTCCTCTCGAGTTGGTACGGTTAGGGTGGGGAAATTCCTGGGTCAGAGGAAGGGGGTGAAATATTCCTTCGAGATCCAAAAGGGAAGCAGTGATTCCCCAGAGATGCTTCAGTGGATAAGTGCCTCACCCCGCTTGCAATGCAGAAGCTACTGGTGTTTCCGGAGTTTCGGGGAAGTTTCTAGAGGTACGACGGGGAGACCATGGACCAGACGCTGTGGCCTCAGGAGAGGACAGTCTCAGTGCCAGTTGCCCATCACCTCTGGGAAATCCTCCCCAATCGTCTCTGGGGGCCCTGTCCTCGACTTGTGCTGAGGCCAGTGCCTGATTTTACCTCGACAGTCCTGACCTAGGTCTAGGGGGTTCCCCTGAGGCCCCCGCAGAGGAGACAGTTTCCGTCTCACCTGAACATGTGCATGGCTACTTGCCTGTCCAACTGCAGCAGCAGTGTCAGGCTCCATGTCGACAGGACAGAGGGATCTGTGGCTTGCTCTCGAGGTCCAAAGTGCTGTCACCCCTGCCAGTGTGCCGTGCTTTGAGTCTCGGTGTGACAGAAGGGGCATTGAGGGGCAGTCTAGTTAATCTGCAGTGGATTAGGCATTTGGGGGTCTTGGTGAATGGTGGCCGAACCCCTAATGCTCCCCCCGACATTCCTGTTGTGATCACCCCCTCTTGGTATTCGAGCGAAGCCCCAGGGAACCTTTCTCTAAGGGTCCGGAAAGGGGACGATCATCTAGATCTTAGCAGGGGCAAACCGGTCTCTGTTGAGTCGCAGCAGATCCCTTGTTGTTCCTCTCTGGTTGAGACCGGTAGGGCAGGTAAATTCCTGGGTCAAAGCAAGGGGGTGAAGGGTGAAATATTCCTTCGAGATCCAAAAGGGAAGCAGTGATTCCCCAGAGATGCTTCAGTGGATAAGTGCCTCACCCCGCTTGCAATGCAGAAGCTACTGGTGTTTCCGGAGTTTCGGGGAAGTTTCTAGAGGTACGACGGGGAGACCATGGACCAGACGCTGTGGCCTCAGGAGAGGACAGTCTCAGTGCCAGTTGCCCATCACCTCTGGGAAATCCTCCCCAATCGTCTCTGGGGGCCCTGTCCTCGACTTGTGCTGAGGCCAGTGCCTGATTTTACCTCGACAGTCCTGACCTAGGTCTAGGGGGTTCCCCTGAGGCCCCCGCAGAGGAGACAGTTTCCGTCTCACCTGAACATGTGCATGGCTACTTGCCTGTCCAACTGCAGCAGCAGTGTCAGGCTCCATGTCGACAGGACAGAGGGATCTGTGGCTTGCTCTCGAGGTCCAAAGTGCTGTCACCCCTGCCAGTGTGCCGTGCTTTGAGTCTCGGTGTGACAGAAGGGGCATTGAGGGGCAGTCTAGTTAATCTGCAGTGGATTAGGCATTTGGGGGTCTTGGTGAATGGTGGCCGAACCCCTAATGCTCCCCCCGACATTCCTGTTGTGATCACCCCCTCTTGGTATTCGAGCGAAGCCCCAGGGAACCTTTCTCTAAGGGTCCGGAAAGGGGACGATCATCTAGATCTTAGCAGGGGCAAACCGGTCTCTGTTGAGTCGCAGCAGATCCCTTGTTGTTCCTCTCTGGTTGAGACCGGTAGGGC
Source organism: Nanger granti (assembly GCA_006408635.1). NCBI lineage: Eukaryota > Metazoa > Chordata > Mammalia > Artiodactyla > Bovidae > Nanger > Nanger granti. Next base: position 102,199 of record SJYD01062086.1, read on the forward strand.
AGGTAAATTCCTGGGTCAAAGCAAGGGGGTGAAAGAGCCCTTTGAGGTCAAGAGGGAAGGAATGATTTCCCCAGAGATGCCACAGTGAATAAGAATCTCACCTCTCTTGCAAGGGAGAAAATTCTGGTATTTCTCGAGTTGTGGCGTGGTTTCTCGAGTAACGACAGATATTCCATAGACCCCCACCTGTACCCTCAGGAGAGGCCAGTCTTCTTGTCAGTTGCCATGCGACTTTGGGGATTCCTCCCCAGTCATCACCAAATCCTCAGTTTTCGTCGGGTGCTGAAGCTGGTATCTGAGCTTACCTCGCCAATGCTGACATAAATATTGGGGTTCCCATGAAGCCCCCACAGGAAAGTCAGGCCTCGTCATGACTAGAGACGTACACTTGTGCTTGCTCCTGCAGCTGCAGAAATGTGAAAAACTCTCCGTCGTGTGGACACAGGGATCTGTGCCTTGACCTCGAGGATCCACCCAGGTCCGTCACACGTGCCAGTGTGTCAGGCTTCGAGCCTCAGGGTGACAGTAGACCCAGTGCAGGGAAATTAGGTTCATCTGGAGTGAACCCGGTATTTGGGGGTCTTGGGGAATGGTAGCAAGACCCCTGATGCTGCTCCCGACAGTCCTGGTATGAGTGTCTCCTGTTGGGATGTGAGGGAAGTCTGGGAGCCCTTTCCAGACAGACCAGGAAAGGTCCACTCATGTGGAGCTCAGCAGGGATACTGGGGCTCCTTTACATTCATGGCGGGAACTTTGGTGTTCCCCTCGATTGAGGACGGGTGGCGCGAGAAACTTCTTGGGTCACAGCAAGAAGGTGAACAACACCTTGGAATTCCAAGAGCGAAGAGCTTCTTTCTCCTGAGATGCCACAGCAGACGAGCTCCTCACCCCACTTGCAGGGGGAAATCTTTTGATTTTTTTCAAGTTGTGGCGGTGTCCTCTCGAGTTACAAAAGGGAACCCAGGGACTCAACCCTGTGCACTCAAGATTGGAAAGTTTCCTTGCCAGTGGCCAGACACCTATGGGGATTCTTCCCTAGTCATCTAGGTGCTCAGTCCTCGTCCTTTGATGAGGCCGGAGCCTGAGCTTTTCTCGACCGTCCAGACCTAGGTCTTGGAATAAACCTCAGGGACCCACAGAGGAGACAGGCCTCGTCTCGCCTGGACACGTACACGGCTACTTGACTGACCAGCTGACACAGGGAACTGTGATTTACCCTCGAGGCCCAAAGGGTTGTCACACATGTAGGTGTTTTTGGCGTCAAGTCTCGAGGTGACAGTCAAGGCAGTGCAGGGCAGACAGGTTCATCTGCAGTGGACAAATCATTTGGGTGTCCTTGAAAATGCTGGATGAAACCCCGATGCTCCTCCCTACATTCTTACTGTGAGCATCTCCTTTTGGGATGCGAAGGGAGTCCCAGGACACTTTATACTAAGGAGCAGGAAAAGTTGCTATTATCTAGAGCTTAGCAGGTGCAACCTGGGCTCCTCTTGAGGCACATCGGGTCCACTGGGGTTCCTCTTGGGTGGGAAGTTTGTGGCAGGGAACTCCCTTTGTCACAGCAAGGGAGTGAACGAGCACTTCGAGGTCCAAGAGGGAAGGGGTGATTTCCCAGGAGACGCTGGATCAGATAAGGGCCTCACCCCACTCGCAAAGGAGAAGCTTCTGGTGTTTCTCGAGTTGCGCTGTGGTTTGTCAAGTTATGACGGGCAGCCCAGAGCCGCACCACTTTGGCCTCAGGAGACGACAGTCTACGAGCCTGTTGCCTGTCACCTCTGAGGATACGTCTCCAATTTTCTCAGTGTGCCCTGTCCTCAACTTTTGCTGAAGCCAGTGCCTGAGCTTCCCTCGACCGTCCTGACCTAGGTCTTGGGGGTTTCGCTGAGGCTCCGACAGAGGAGACAGTCTTCGTCTCACTGGACACATGCAGGATGACTTGCCTGACCAGCTGCAGCAGCAGTGTCAGGCTCCATGTCGAGCGCACTAGCGATCTGTGGCTTGCTCTCGAGGTCCAAAGTGCTGACACACGTACCAGGGTGTCGAGATTTGAGCCTCGGGGTGACAGTTAAGGCAGCTTGGGACTGTCAAGTTCATCTGCAGTGGACAAGGCATTTGCAGGTCTTGGTGAATGGTGGCCGAAACCCTGAGGCTCCTCCAGACTTTTCTGTTGTGAGCACCTCCTCTTGGTATTCGAGCGAAGATCCAGGGAAACTTTTTCTAAGGGGCAGTAAAGGGGAAGATCATCTGGGGCTTAGCAGGTGCAAACATGGCTCTGTTGAATCGCGCGGATGTCTTATCGTTCTTCTCGAGCTGATACGGTTAAGGTGGGGAAATTCCTGGTTCAGAGGAAGGGGGTGAAAAATCCCTTTGAGATCCAAAAGGGAAGGAGTGATTTCCCCAGAGATGCGTCAGTGGATAAGTGCCTCACCCCGCTTGCAATGGAGGAGCTACTGGTGTTTCGGGAGTTTCGGCGAGGTTTCTAGAGGTACGACGGGGAGAACATGGAACCGCCCCTGTGGCCTCTGGAGAGGACAGTCTCCGTGCCCGGTGCCCGTCATCTCTGGGATATCCTCCCCAATCGTCTCTGGGTTCCCTGTCCTCGACTTGTTCTGAGGCCAGTGCCTGATCTTACCTCGACAGTCCTGACCTAGGTCTTGGGGGTTCCACTGAGGCCCCCGCAGAGGAGACAGGTTATGTCTCAATTGGACAGGTGCATGGCTACTTGCCTGTCCAGCTGCAGCAGCAGTGTCAGGCTCCATGTCGAGTGGACAGAGGCATCTGTGGCTTGCCCTCGAGGTCCAAAGTGCTGTAACACGTGCCAGATGCCATGCTTTGGGTCTCGAGGTGACAGTCGAAGCATTGCGGAACACTCTAATTCATCTGCAGTTGACAAGGCATTTGGGGGTCTTGGTGAATGGTGGCCGAACACCTAATGCTCCCCCCGACATTCCTGTTGTGATCACCCCCTCTTGGTATTCGAGCGAAGCCCCAGGGAACCTTTCTCTATGTCTCCAGAAAGGAGACGATCATCTAGGTCTTAGCAGGTGCTAACTGGGCTCTGTTGCGTCCCAGAAGATCCCTTGTTGTTTCTCTGTGGTTGAGACCCGTAAGGCGGCAAAATTCCTGGTTCCCAGCAAGGGGGTGAAAGAGCCCTTTGAGGTCCAAGAGGGAAGGTATGATTTCCCCAGATATGTCACAGTGGATAAGGATCTCACCCAGCTTGCAAGGGTGAAGATTCTCGGATTTCTCGAATTGTGGCGTGATTTCTCAAGTTACGACGGGTAGCCCATAGACCCGCACCTGTGCCCTCAGGAGAGGCCAGTCTTCTTGTCAATTGCCATGTGTCTTTGGGGATTCCTCCCCAGTCTTCGCCGAATCCTCAGTTTCCGTTTGATGCTGAAGCTGGTATCTGAGCTTACCTCGCCAATGCTGACATAAATATTGGGGTTCCCATGAAGCCCCTACAGGAAAGTCAGGCCTCGTCATGACTAGAGACGAACACTTGTGCTTGCTCCTGCAGCTGCAGAAATGTGAAAGACTCCCCTTCGAGTGGACACTGGGATCTGTGCCTTGACCTCGAGAATCCACCCAGGTCTGTCACACGTGCCAGTGTGTCAGGCTTCGAGACTCAGGGTGACAGTAGACCCAGTGCAGGGCAATCAGGTTCATCTGGAGTGAACGAGGTATTGGGAGGTTTTGGGTATGGTGGTAAGACCCGGGATGCTGTTCCCGACAGTCCTGGTTACAGTGTCTCCTGTTGAGATATGAGGGAAGTGCTGGGAACTGTTTCTCGACGGAGTAGGAAAGGGCCCCTCATCTGGAGCTCAGCAGGGATACTGGGGCTTCTTTACATTCATGGCTGAACCCTAGTTGTTCCCCTCGAGTGAGAATTGGCGGTGCGAGAATTTTCTTGGGTCACAGCAAGGAAGTGAATGACACTTTGGAGGTCCAAGAGAGAAGAGGTACTTTACCCCGAGATGCCACAGAGACGACGTCTTCACCCCGCTTGGAGGGGAAAATCTTTTGATTTTTCTCAAGTTGTGGTGAGGTCCTCCCGAGTTTAACGGGGAACCCAGTGACTCGCCCCTGTGTACTCAAGATTGGACAGTTTCCGTGCCAGTTGCCAAACGCTTATGGGGATTCATCCCTAAACATCGCGGTGCTCAGTCATCGACTTTGGCTGAGGCCAGAGCCTGAGCTTTCCTCAACCGTCCTGACCTAGGTCTTAGTGTACCCCTGAGGGCACCACAGAGGAGACACTCTTCGTCTCGCCTGGACATGTGCACGGCTACTTTCCTGACCAACTGCAACAGCAGTGTCAGGCTCCATGTCGAGGGGATACAGGGATCTGTGGCTTGAACTCCAGGCCCAAAGATCTGTCACACGGGCAGGTGTTTCGGGCATCGAGCCTCGAGGTGACAGTCAAAGAAGTGCAGGGCAGACAAGTTCATCTGCATTGGACAAGGCATTTGGGGGTCTTGGAGAATGGCGGCCAAACCCCAGATGATCCTCCCAACGTTCCTACTGGGAGCACCTTCCTTTGGGATGCGACAGAATCCCCAGGACACTTTATACTAAGAAGCAGAAATAGGCACTATCATCTAGAGCTTAGCAGGGGCAAACTGGGCTCCTCTTGAGTCGCAGCGGGATTACAGGGGTTCCACTTGTGTCCGACGGTTGTGGCCGGGTAGTCCTTGTGTTACATCAGTGGAGTGAAAGAGTCCTTCGATGTCTTAGCGAGGAGGGGTGATTTCCCAAATATCGCCGGATCAGATAAGGGCCTCATACCTTTTGTAAAGGAGAAGCTTCTGGTGGTTCTCGAGTGTGGCATTTTTTTCGAGTTATGACGGGGAGCCAAGGGAGGCAACCTTGTGGCCACAGGAGAGGACAGTTTCCGTGCCAGTTGACAGTCACCTCTGAGGATTCCTCCCCAATCGTCCCAGTGTACCCTGTCCTCGACTTGTGCTCAGGCCAGTGCCTGAGCTTCACTCAACCTTTTGCAAAGGAGAAGCTTCTGGTGGTTCTCGAGTGTGGCATTTTTTTCGAGTTATGACGGGGAGCCAAGGGAGGCAACCTTGTGGCCACAGGAGAGGACAGTTTCCGTGCCAGTTGACAGTCACCTCTGAGGATTCCTCCCCAATCGTCCCAGTGTACCCTGTCCTCGACTTGTGCTCAGGCCAGTGCCTGAGCTTCACTCAATCGTCCTTACCTAGGTCCTCGGATTTCCGCTGAGACTCCGACAGAGGAGATAGGCTTCGTCTCAGCTGGACACGTGCACAGCGGCTTGCCTGACCAGCTGCAGCAGCAGTGACAGGCTCCATGTCGAGCGGACAGAGCGATCTGTGGCTTGCTCTCGAGGTCCGAAGTTCTGTCACACGTGCCAAGGTGTCGTGGATCGAGCGTCGGGTTGACAGTCAAGGCAGTGCGGGGCTGTCAAGTTCATCTGCAGTGGACAAGGCATTTGGGGTTCTTGGTGAATGGTGACCAAAACCCTGATGCTCCTCCCGAATTTTTCATTGAGAGCACCTCCTCTTTGTATTCGAGCGAAGCTCCAGGGAAAATTTTTCTAAGGGGCAGTAAAGGGCACGATCATCTGAAGCTTAGCAGGGACAACCAGGGCTCTGTTAAATATGCGGATGTCTTATCATTTCTCTCGAGTTGATACGGGGAGGGCAGAGAAATTCCTGGGTCACAAAAATGGGGTGAAAGATCCCTTCGAGATCCAAAAGGAAAGGAGTGATTTCCCCAGAGATGCCTCAGTGGAAAAGGGCCTCACCCCGCTTGCAATGGAGAAGCTACTGGTATTTCTCGAGTTGCGGCTTGACTTCTAGAGGTACGACGGGGAGACCATGGACCCGCAACTGTGGCCTCAGGAGAGGCCAGTCTTCTTACCGGTTTCCATGTGCCTTTCGAGATTCCTCCCCAGTCAACCCAGAGTCCTCAGTCCTCGTCTGGTGCTGAACCAGGTCCCTGACCGTTCCTCGCCAATACTGACATAACTCTTGGGGATCCCATGGAGCCCTCACAGGAAAGTTAGGCCTCATCTTGCCTGGAGACGTACACGCGCGCTTGTCTCTGCAGCTCCAGCACCTGTGAAATGTTCCCCGTCGAGTGGACACAGGGATCTGTGAGTTGACCTCGATTTGCCACCCAGGTCTGTCACACGTTCCAGTGTGTCAGGCTTCGAGCCTCGGGGTGACAGTAGGTCCAGTGCATGGCTGTCAGGTTCATTTGGAGTGAACGAGGAATTTGGGGGTCTTGGGGAATGGTGGCAAGACCCGTGATGCTGCTCCAGACAGTCTTGTTTCGAGTGTCTCCTGTTGGGATGTGAGGGAAGTGCTGGGAACCCTTTCCCAACAGAGCAGGAAAGGGCCCATCATCTGGAACTCAGCATGGATACTGGGGCTCCTTTACATTCATGCCGGGACCCTCGGTGTTCCCCTCGAAGGATGACCGGTGGAACGAGAAACTTCTTCGGTCACAGCAAGAATGTGAACAACATTTGGAGGTCCAAGAAAGAAGAGATTCTTTCCCCCGATACGCCACAGCAGATGACGTCCTCAGCACCGCTTGCAGGGGAGAATCTTTCGGTTTTTCTCAAGTTATGACAGGGTCCTCTCGAGTTACAGTGGGGAACCCAGGGACTCGCCCCTGTGTACTCAGGATTGGACAGCCTCCGTGCCAGTTGTCCGTCGCCTCTGGGGATTCTTCCCTAATCCTCTCGGTGTTCAGTCCTCGACTTTTGCTGAGGCCGGAGCCTGAGATTTCCTCGACCGTCCTGACCTAGGTCTTGGTGTACCCCTGAGTGCCCCACAGAGGAAACAGGCTTTATCTCACCTGGACACGTTCATGGCTACTTGCCTGACCAGCTGCAGGAACAGAGTCAGGCTCCATGTCGAGCGGACAGAGTGATAGGTGGCTTGCTCTCGAGGTCCAAAGTGCTGCCACACGTGCCAGTGGGTCGTGTGTCGAGGCCTCGGGATGACAGTCAAGGCAGTGCGAGGCTGTCAAGTTCATCTGCAGTGGACAAGGCATTTGGGTGTCTTGGTAAATGGTGGCCAAACCCCTGATGCTACTTCCGACTTTTCTGTTGCGAACATCTCCTCTTGATATTCGATCGAAGCTCCAGGGAACCTTACACTAAGGGGCAGGAAAGGGGACGTTCACCTGGAGCTTCGCAGTGACAAACAGGGCTCTGTTGAGTCACAGCGGATCCCTTGTTGTTCCCCTAGAGTTGAGACAGGTAGTGCGGGGAAATTCCTTTGTCACAGCAAGGGGGCCACAGTGGATAAGGATCTCACCCAGCTTTCACGGGAAAAGAGTCTGGTATTTCTCGAGTTGTGGCGTGGTTTCTCGAGTTAGGACGGGTAGCCCATAGACCCGCACCTGTGCCCTCAAGAGAGGTCAGTCTTCTTGTCAGTTGCCATGAGACTTTGAGGATTCCTCCCCAGTCATCGCCGAATCCTCAGTTTTCATCTGGTGCTGAAGCTGGTATCTGAGCTTACCTCGCAAATGCTGACATAAATTTTGGGGTTCCCATGAAGCCCCCACAGGAATGTCAGGCCTCGTCGTGACTGGAGTCGTACACTTGCGCTTGCTCCTGCAACTGCAGCAGCTGTGAAAGGCTCCCCGTTCTGTGGACACAGGGATCTGTGCCTTAACCTCGAGGATCCACCCAGGTCTGTCACACGTGCCAGTGTGTCAGGCTTCGAGCCTCAGTGTGACAGTCGACCCAGTGCAGGGCAATCAGGTTCATCTGGAGTGAACGAGGTATTTGGGTGTCTTGGGTATGGTGGTAAGACCCGGGATGCTGTTCCCGACAGTCCTGGTTACAGTGTCTGCTGTCGGGATGTGAGAGAAGTGCTGGGAACTGNTTTCCATGTGCCTTTCGAGATTCCTCCCCAGTCAACCCAGAGTCCTCAGTCCTCGTCTGGTGCTGAACCAGGTCCCTGACCGTTCCTCGCCAATACTGACATAACTCTTGGGGATCCCATGGAGCCCTCACAGGAAAGTTAGGCCTCATCTTGCCTGGAGACGTACACGCGCGCTTGTCTCTGCAGCTCCAGCACCTGTGAAATGTTCCCCGTCGAGTGGACACAGGGATCTGTGAGTTGACCTCGATTTGCCACCCAGGTCTGTCACACGTTCCAGTGTGTCAGGCTTCGAGCCTCGGGGTGACAGTAGGTCCAGTGCATGGCTGTCAGGTTCATTTGGAGTGAACGAGGAATTTGGGGGTCTTGGGGAATGGTGGCAAGACCCGTGATGCTGCTCCAGACAGTCTTGTTTCGAGTGTCTCCTGTTGGGATGTGAGGGAAGTGCTGGGAACCCTTTCCCAACAGAGCAGGAAAGGGCCCATCATCTGGAACTCAGCATGGATACTGGGGCTCCTTTACATTCATGCCGGGACCCTCGGTGTTCCCCTCGAAGGATGACCGGTGGAACGAGAAACTTCTTCGGTCACAGCAAGAATGTGAACAACATTTGGAGGTCCAAGAAAGAAGAGATTCTTTCCCCCGATACGCCACAGCAGATGACGTCCTCAGCACCGCTTGCAGGGGAGAATCTTTCGGTTTTTCTCAAGTTACTCCTGTTGGGATGTGAGGGAAGTGCTGGGAACCCTTTCCCGACAGAGCAGGAAAGGGCCCCTCATCTGGAGCTCAGCAAGGATACTGGGGCTCATTTACATTCATGGCGGGACCCTCGGGGTTCCCCTCGAGGAATGATCGGTGGAACGAGAAACTTCTTGGGTCACAGCAAGAATGTGAACAACACTTTGGAGGTCCAAGAAAGAAGAGGTTTTTTTCCTCTATACGCCACAGCAGATGACGTCCTCAGCACCGCTTGCAGGGGAGAATCTTTCGGTTTTTCTCGTTATGACCGGTTCCTCTCGAGTTACAGTGGGGAACCCAGGGACTCGCCCCTGTGTACTCAGGATTGGACAGCCTCCGTGTCAGTTGTCCGGGTCCTCTGGGGATTCTTCCCTAATCGTCTCGGTGTTCAGTTCTCGAATTTTGCTGAGGCCGGAGCCTGAGATTTCCTCGACCGTCCTGACCTAGGTCTTGGTGTACCCCTGTGTGCCTCACAGAGGAGACAGGCCTCGTCTTGCCTGGACACTTGCACGGCTACGTTCCTGACCAGCTGCAGCATCAGTGTCAGTCTCCATGTCAAGAGGACTCAGGAATCCTGGATTGCCCTCAATGCCAAACATGCTGTCACACTTACAGTTGTTTTGGGCGTCGATCCTCGGAGTGACAGTCATGCAGTGCAGGGCTGACAGGTTCATCTCAGTGGACAAGAAATTTGGGGGTCTTGGAGAGGGGCGGCCCAACCCCAGATGCTTCTCCTTAATTCCTACTGCGAGCACATCCATTTGGGATGGGACGGAAGCCCCAGGACACCTTATACTAATGAGCAGGAAAAGGGACTATCATCTAGAGCTTAGCAGGGTCAAACTGGGCTACTTTTGAGATGCAGGTGAAGCACTGTGTTTCCTTTGCGTGTGACGGTTTTGCCCGGGAACTCCTTGTGTCCCAGCAATTGAGTGAAGGAGCCCTTCAAAGTTTAAGAGGCAAGGGGTGATTTCCCACGAGACACCGAATCAGATAAGGTTCTCATCCCGCTTGCAAGGGAGAAGCTTCTGGTGTTTCTCGAGTTGCACGGGGTTTCTCGAGTTATGACGGGGAGCTCAGGGACGTGCCCCTTTGATCTCAGGAGAGGACAGTCTCTGGGCCAGTTGCCAGTCTTCTCTGGGGATTCCTCCCCAATCGTCTCTGGGTGCCATGTCCTCAACTTGTGCTGAGGCCAGTGCCTGAGCTTCCCTTGACCGTCCTGACCTAAGTCTTGGGGCTCCCATGAGGCTCCCACATAGGAGCCAGGCTTCGTCTCACTTGGACATATGCACCTCTACTATCCTGACCAGCTGCAGCCGCAGTGTCAGGCTCCATGTCGAGCGGACAGAGGGATCCGTGGCTTGCTCTCGAGGTCCAAAGTGCTGTCCTGGTGCCAGTGTTTACTGTTGGGATATGAGGGGAGCGCTGGTAACCCTTTCCCGACAGAACAGGTAA